>JASAND010000480.1:0-85548 GCA_030248195.1 Trissonchulus latispiculum | reverse complement strand
TAAAAAGTTAAGAAAATTTATTCGACTGCGTTCAAAGTTTTCCGTTGACTGAATGAGCCAGCGAGGATAAATTAAATATTTCATGATTGTTGGATAAAGCACTTCCACAGCTACGATTTGGATTTGGTACCAAAATCTCCAAAAACGGTGCACTGCAGAAAAGTTTTATTCGAAAAACTGCTACACTAAACAACTAATCACCATAGGTGTAATTTGGGGGGGGGGGCACCCACCCCCGGCTCCAGCGTCCAGCCATTTTTGAAACCACCCCAAAAAAGGTTTGGGGGCTCCCCGGGCCCCTCTCCCAACTGTTTTTAGGGTACATTTTGCAAACATGTTCCGAATCTCCAAATTGTTGGCATAAAGTGTTCATTATTGCGAGAAATAGATGTAATTCAACAGTTTTATGGACGTTCTGACTCAATATTGATCTTATTTGGGAGTAAGAAACATGTTGGCAATCAAGTTTTCTAGTTTGAAAGTAAAGTAAAGCTCCTGTCTAATGTTAAAATTACTTAATGGTTGGAAGTTTTTTGGTATTAGCAATGGGTGAAAATGCTATTTTTGGCTTAAAAATAGAAAACGTTTTTGGGGGAGGCTTGGGGGGATTTAGGTGAGGTCTAAAAGGGGGCAAAATCCCCGTTACACCTATGCTAATCACTTTTATGCAACGGCCGCTGAGGGCGTCCCCCAAAAATGTATTGGGAAGCCTCCCCAGGCCAGCCCCCAAATCTCCGTTACGCCTATGCATAGTTTCCGTGGAACTTTGGGTCTGGGGGGTGATAAGTCTTGGAAAGTTGGCATAGGTGTACCTTGAGAAAAAGTTGGGAGAGGGGGTAGCCGAAATTAGGGTGAGTAGGGTCAGCCGTTTTGAGGTGGGGTGGGTCCGCAAAAATCGAATTTGGGGGGGGGGGTACAAAATTTTTGGTCAAAAATTTAGAAAAAAATTTGGCCATTTGGGGGTGGGGTCTGCCTGCAAAATTTCGAGGGTGGGGTCGGCACTTTTCCATTTGGGGGGAGGGATTCCCTCCCACCCCCTCCCAGGTACACCTATGCACCCAACCCAAACAGGTGGTACACCTATGGGCTAGCCCCCCAGAAGTTGAACAATTTTTTGAAATCGTGAAAATTCAGCAATTCAAATGTTTAAGGGTGCGCTTGCATTACCGGGAACGGTTCTCCTGAGTTTATTTTCCAACGAATCTATTTAAAACTTTCGGCATAGGTAACTGGTGCTAAATGCTAACAATATGTAGAATTTGAATAATCCAGTGCTTGGCTTGCGACTTACACTAGAGGGATAAGCTGAAATTTTCAAAACGCTGTCACTCATTAACGGCTGAATGAAATTAGCTCAAATTTGGCACAAATGCGTAAATGAACATAACGCAGGGGCAATTTGTTCAGTTTTTCGATTTATGCAGTTTTGAGTATTTTATGAGTATTCGAAAACTTTGAAAGTCAATATATCACAGAATATACGATTTAAACAAAAACTAAAAAATTGCCCCTACGTACCCGTCAAATAAACGTGCATGCAAAATTTGAGCGAGTTTGGTCGTAGCATTTATGAGAAAATCAAAATGAAAAATTTCGCACTAATCACTTCAGTTTTTCGCAAATATTATGCTTTTAATAAGTCGCACAGTGTATTTCATAAAATAATAAACAAGTCCAACACAAAAGCAACGTGAAAAGCCCTGTGGAATTCATTGCCGAACGATTGGTTTTTACATTAGCATTCGCGTTGGGAATGGTAAACGTAACTTTGTCATATATTCAACCGCCTGTAACTTTTGATTGCAACCACTTACAGGAGAGATATGCGCATCGTTGTAACGGACTTTTTTTGCTCTTTCACCTAGTGCATTCGACGTTGTCGTTTGAAGCTTTAATAAAATTTCGAAATTTTAAGCCATACCGGTAGCTACTCAAGCACGTGGTCTCAGTTGCCGAAACTTTGTCAAACGATGCCCCGCCAACCAAAGTAAGCTTAGTTGAGATTTCTTTAAAATTGAGCTATCGGTCTTAATTCTATATCTATAATCCCGATAGTGCAAGCGCCACCTTAAAAAGATTAGTTAAGGTGGTGATTCCTTTTGGGCACATATTATTGGTTGACGGCACAAATCAAGATGAAATTTGATGAAACTTTCCAAAATAAGTTCTCTTAGCATTCTAACACCCTCCGCGCAATCCCGCTTCAAAGTTTCGACGTCTCCGTTCAGGGCAGTTTTTGTAGATTTTTAACAATTAGACAGTAGCTGCATAGCTATGATTGTATGCATTCGAAAGATCTTGTTGAGTTCTACATTTTTGCTTTTTGAAGGACCTTTCTAGCTTCTCTCTACAGTGAAATATAGCTCACTTTCTTATTTTGGCGTTGAAAACTTGTCATTTTTGCAGAAATCATATAATCCGCCATATCTTGAGCTGCGCAAGCCGTAAAATTAAACTAATGGTGTCAATTTGAAGGACTCGTCGGGGCCGATTATTCATGGCATTGTAATCTTCTAAATGCTATCCCTTACGCTGCTGTCATAAAAAATGTAGTTTTTGCAAAAAACATGACCAAATTTTTTCCAGCCATTGTGGAGCATTTACTATGCCAGCTAGAAAGTTGCCACTTACTGGACGTGTTTTGCACAAAAATACCCAGGAACCCTTTTTTAGTTGCCCCGATTGCTGCTTTCGAGCTAAAGTGGTCGCTTGCCAAAGTTGGGAAAAGTAGGCAAAATCCAGGTTGCGCGTACATTTTAGTTAATTTCTTTATAACGAAGAGCCGTTTCATAATAATTAAAAAAGGGTACCCAGCTATTTGATAGTGGAATCGAATGATATGGTCGACGCCTCACGAAAAAATTTGCTTCAGTCTGCAAAAATCTGGAAAATTAAATTACTTCGAATATGCAGTAAAATAATTTCCAAGAACTAAAGTTATGTTCACTGTATTCATTAGAAAGAGAAAATATTTGGCTTCATTTCGATATAAATATGGCTTCTTAACTCTTAATAGTAATGAATGAGTAGCAACGGTTCAAAGTTGATGTCTCCAAAAGGAATCACCACCTTAAGATGAGTTATTGAGTTGTATATATAATCGATCAGTAGAAAATCAAAACGGGAATTGGATGCTTTTCAGAATTTTTCCCTTCCACGATTTATTCTAGAGCACTTTCAGAAGCTGCCAATTATCAACCTTGCATTGCCCATTTACGTTATGAAAGCCAAATAAAATTAGTAAATGCCCGTATATAAGCCTTTATATTATTAAATATCGCGCTATTCGAAGTGTATTTCATTTAAACAAATGAAGAAGCTTTCTTACTGTTGTGTGTGAACCATCAGTTTCGCATGATGAGTCATCAGACCTGTCTAGACAGTGCTTTGTCTTATACAATCAGTTGGTGTACATGTTTGTCAGAGTGCAGTCGCCTGCGGGCATATGTTACTTATACGATTATGCTTTGTGGAATGATTTGCCATCTCATCCAGTAAATTGTAAGTCTTCCAGTAAACAATGATGCCTTTTCATTTCTATTAGGGTAGGCCATTAGGGGTCTAGTTGTGTAGAGCGTTGCACCCTATAGGCTTTTACCTGCATCGATTCGCCCCTGACTATCGGTTTGATACCGGACAGTCAGCCGGTAGTTAATATTTGGCGACCGTGACAGGACTCGAACCGGCAATCTTCGGATTTTCACGAAATTTTCAAATTTTGTGTTTTTCTGGTATTTTTATAGCTCTGTGTAGCCTACTATTACGTTTTTAGGTCATAATATTCAGTTTTGCGCAATATTAGTGAGATCTAGACGTTATTTTCTCCAAATTTTGGATATACGTATATAACTTTGAAGTAATGTTGGAGTTTTTCTACCTCCCCCCGATTTTTTACGAAAGTTTTGAAGTTTGTGTTTTTCTGACCTTTTCTACGTCCTAGTGTCCTAATAGTCAATTTATGGAGCCTGTATACAGTAATTTTTGCGACTCGTATATAATTTTTACGCAATGTTGGACTTTTTCTACCCCCTCCTCCCCCTCTGTTTTCACTTTTTTTGACCAATTTTCAGAGTTAGTTCAGATATTTTTTGGGTCGATCAGTGATGCGTTTTAGCTTCCATGCGTATACGTGGCGAATTTTCAAGTCAACTGTTAATTTTTGAGGCCCTTTTGATAAGCAACCATGTGTATATGTCGGAATGCTTCGGGAATAGTTTTGAAAAGGGCTTTAGTTTTTCTGTTTAATGGCCTGTTTCAGTTGCAAAATGCCTGACACTCGATATTTTTGGAATAGTAATTTTTCTAAAAATCAGTTTCGTAGGTGATTTTTATGCCACAAAGTTGGACATTTAGTGGCAAATTGCCCATTACGTATGAATGATTTTGTATGCCAAAATCCTTTGAGGGCTCAAACGTGCGATATTTTAAGAGGCCCACAGCATGGTCGTTTTCCGTTATCACAGAGGGCTACAAGTTTTTCTTCGAATTTTTCAGTTTTTCCGACCTACGTACATAGCATAAGAAGTGGTTTTTCTCATCCGAGTTTGCTAAGTCTACGCATACCACCACCTTCCCGATGTTTTTCGTGTGGTTTTTTCAGTTTTCCTAACAAGAATCCAAGCTCTTTGAGACGTGAATTAAACAAAATCCCAACAAAGGATAATTTGACTTGGTCTCAATACCCTAGATTTTCAACTTTTTCATTTTCAACTTTTCGTCGAAATTCAAGTTTTTCATTCTGGCGCGAATCCAATGTTCTACGTAGTTGCCCCAATGCAAACTACACTGGAAACAACGTTTCTTTTTGTTTCAACCCTCAAACTTGTTTTTCTAGGCCGCAAAATCCGTTCAAAAATGGCCATTTTCAACCCTTTGAGGTATGTCGCAGATTTTTCAGGCGAAAAATTTTTAACGCCTAGCCAGAGTCAAACGAATACGACAGTGAGGAGTAGTCCTATGAACTGCTACTATGACCGATATTTACTCCCTCGATTTTAGTCGCCAAGATTTTCTATTGGCTGAAACTTTTTCCATGCGGAAATAGTGTTAGTGTGCCCAAATCTCAAAACTTTTTGGGTCGATTTGCAACTTTTTGCTCTCAGAGCCAAACGAACGGTAGTTTTAGGTCAAGTGCGATGCGCTCAAACAGAATTTCACCTTTTTGTCCCTCGAATTTCGGGGTTTTCCATCGAAATTTTGGAAAATCTGCGTTTTTGACCCCCCAAAACAGGTTATACTACCCTAAGCAAAAAGTGACTTGTTTTACCGGATTTTCTGCGGCTAATTTTGATAAGCCCTATTGCAGTTCTAAGCAGGCATATAACCTGGCTAGAAAATGCCGTGGCCGTGGTTTTTCTTTTTCAAAGTCTAGTACTTCGACTTCGTCAATTTCGGCTCACAGTACAGAGGAGCCCGTTCAGCTGAGCAAGAGCTATGAAGTGGTTTCTTCAGGATGTGTTGATCTCAATGATACACCTACTGTTGCGAATGATTTGGATCACTATGAGCCTACTGCAGATTATTTTGGAAATAATGATGGACCCTCATATTATGACAGACGCTTGAATTCATTCTTATGCAAAGATGAATCAATAGGTGGAAATGACTGTTCAAATGAATGCTCCAAAGGAGAAGATTTGAAGACTAAATGGATACGTATTCCTGATCCGGATTTTCCTGGTAGATATTTGACGGTAGAAGTCTACGTATTGCCATCAAATGAAGATTTTGGCCAAAAGCCAAAGGATAATTCGAATGGTATGGAATCTAACAAAGCTCAAATGAATAGTGGCTCCGTCAACACTACTTCAGCTTTTATGGGAACTATTGTATCTACGGCCAGTAATAATGGATGTAATTTGGATTTATAATTTGGTGAAGAAATGGGCAAAATATAGTGCTGAAAATATGAAGACAGCACTTATGAAAAGCTGAAGGAGCGTAGTTATACGCGTATGGATGATATACATGATGTAGATTAGTCTGATTTGCTTATTTTTCCTCAAACACAAGCTTTGTCATTACCATTTTCGGCAATTGGATTGTAATTTCAGATATACGTATATACTGGAAATACGTATTAACGTAATAAATTGGCCACTGGGAATTTTTATATCATACCAACGCACAACCTGTATGTTTAACTTCTGGTTGGTGCGCGACTACCCCATAATGGACTGACTGTAGCTCACTACAATTAGTGTCTGTCGTGTACGGTAGTCAGGTTTAGTGTTGGGATTGGCCGAAAATTTCCATGGTTGGCTTGGCTTGGCTTGGCTTGGCCGGAGTTTGAAGTTGGCCGGGCAATTGGCCGTTGGCCGTTGTCCGGCCATTGGCCGTTGGCCGGCCAACGGCCAATGGCCAACGGCCAATTGGCTGGCCGTTGGCCGATCGCCGGCCAATGGCCGTTGGCCGGCCAACGGCCATTGGCCAACGGCCAACTGGTTGGCTGTTGGCTGCTTCTAGGCCGTAAGCTATTGGCCGTTCTTTAGCTATTTGTCAACGTTGACGAGCTGGAATTTACTATGTTTATTCGTCTACCGTGCTTAATTGGGCGTCAACTTAATTAAACTTTATTTTAATAGTACAATTTACAATTTACAATATTTGTAAAATAAATAGTTTTCCAAACATTTAGCTCCAACCCGCGATAACTCTGTTTAATTTTGCTGGAGGACCGCAATAAAGTGATGGGACGTTCACTGCCAGACAAATTTAAAAACTACGTTGTTAGCACACTTAAAATTTGCATGCAATTAGCAATTTTAATTGTAAAATAACGCTAATAACGATAAAAATTGTCAACATCAAAGTGAAAATCTGGAGTACTGTATCTAGTGTAACGTTTATAAGCAACATGTTTACGATATTATGCAGCAAAATTAAATTTTTCAACACAGTTAACTCACAGGATCAGTAAATTTGAACTTGGCCAGCACTCGGCCATTGGCCAGCCAACGGCCAACGGCCAGCCAGTTGGCCGTTGGCCGTGGTCTGGCCAACGGCCACTGGCCGGCCATCGGCCAACGGCCAACGGCCAGCCAATTGGCCGTTGGCCATTGGCCGTTGGCCGGCCAACGGCCAATGGCCGGCCAAGCCAACTGGCCGAAATTTTCACGGCCAACGGCCAATGGCTTGGCCGGCCAACGGCCGGCCATTGGCCAGCCATTGGCCGCACCGGCCAATGCACAACACTAGTCAGGTTACGTTATATTTTTCTGTTTTTCCAGTTTTTCTTTTTGCAAGTTACTACTTTTCTGCTACGTTATTACTGCTTTTCGTATTTTCAGTAGTTTTTTTCAGTCATATATTAATCGGAATTTTGAAAGCTAACGTGTTATTATTTTTACTAAAGCTACGTTTTGTTGTTTACTTTGCTGGAATTAATTACGGATTTATTCTATTTTGAAAAGCAAGCAATTATTTTGAGGATACGTAGTTGTTTTGTTGTTGTTGTTGAAGCTATATGCTTAAAGAGGCCTATATACTACGTTCAATAATTAAAATGCCTCATATACTACGTTTACTTTGGAGAATCTCTAAGTAGAGTTTAGCTTGCTCAGCTGTAGTATCAGTATTCAGTATTTTTCTTTTGTTCGTTAACTGGTATTTTGTTGCATTAATCAAAGGCATTCTATACATTATCAACTTCATTTTTGTATTTTCTTTATTGTTGCTTTGTGAATCTCAGTAATAATATCTGTGACAGCTTAGCCCATATCCTGAAAGCTGTAAAAGTGCAAAACATAAAAGGCATCTAAAACAGGCAAACGAAGTTTATAATAATTAAAAGAAAGACCGTAAAATGTGGATGCCAGGACTTAGTAGCTAGGTTAGTTAGGACAGCTTCATTGATTTCCTTGTATTCTTTATTTTGTCGGGCATTGGTGTTAATTGGAGCTTATATTGTTTGGTATTTAGGGTATTTGGTATTTTGGTGTGGTATTTTATATTTAGGTACATAGTTAATTTTTGTTTTTGTTGTTTTGTGTACAGATTAAGTTAGTTATTTGCTTTATATTTTTGCTATTTAGTCGTTTCGTATCTAGTTGTAGTTTCTTATCTTTAATCTTTATCTTACACATTTAAAATTCAGCTGATTTGCCATGGATGTATTGCTGCTCTTATCGGTGTACATTTCTTTTCACTTTCTATCCTGAACTTAGACTTAAAAGCTCGGAGAAACATGGTATACTGGGTTAATTATGTGTTTTGTACTTAGTAGAATCTCTTTTTTAACTTTTAACTTTGAAGCTTTAGTCATTTTGTGAAAACATGATCTGTAAACCCTTTGACAACTTTCTTATCTTTCTCTTTACTATCTTTCTATCCTTTTCACTTTTGCTATTCGTTTAATCTCTAAGGAATCTCAATTTTTGAAATTTTTAGGGTGTTTATGTTTGTCTAATCCCCTTTCTTTTTCAGCTTTACAGCTCTCTCAGTGCTCAATACGGTGCTCAATGCTCAATGTGCCTACCGGATGATAAGCCATAATCAATACCTTCTATATCTGCCATTACAAAGAACTTTTGAACTTTTGAATTTAGTCTTTTTGTTAGTCTATAAATGTACTTTAATTTTTGTCATTAATACTTTGTCTTTAATTTTTCTTGTAGTGTAATGTTTTCTCTTTTCTGTCATTCCGTTTATATTTTGTTTAGCTATGTTTTCTTTTTTGTGACTTTCTGTTGTGATTTTTCTGTATTAGTATTTTCTTAATCATTTGGTTTTTCTCGGGATATTTGTTTTGTTTGTTGGAATTCGTAGGCACTCATTCTTCTCGCCGGGGGATAGCATAGCATAGCTACTAGATAGTGTGAATATTAGATAGATAGCTGTTTGTTATTTTGTGTTGAGTTAGGGATTTTGAAAATTTTTTATTTTTCGCGCAGAGAAAATTGATTTATTTTCGCTTTTGAGTTAGGTTTGATTTAATTTAGGATTTTTGTGAAATTATTTTGGTGTTTTCTAGTTTTCTCTATTGTTTTCGTTAAACTACCGTTTACTTGCGTACTTTCCGATGATTAAGTTAGGCCCAAGAGTTGAGTTAGGACGGAAAGCACTGTACATGGTAGTTTCTGCTCCTTCTCTATATTTCTGTTATTCCTGAGCATTGTCTCTTATATTTTTTGTATTCTTTGTGTTCTATATTGATTTTTGAACTGTTAGCTTAAAGCTATATGTTATCTTGTAAAATGTACAGTTTAATGCCACGGGTAAAATCCATTTAATAGTATGTTGTAAGTGTCGTATATTAATCTTTTGCTTTGTTGTATGCGATAACTTTGTTGTATTTAATTATTTTGAACTGCTGTACAGCCATAGAATGTAGTATTTAGCGTTTGTAAAGTCAGTTATTAATTGCATTGCTAGGCCTATGTAACTGTATTTGTAAGTGTAAGTGATTTTGTGTGTGTTCGTGGGATTTAGTGTGATTGTTATGGTTATTCATTCATCGTGGCTATAGGGTACTATTTTTCATGTTGGGTTCCCGTGTTCGATTATTTCTTTCGATTACATTCTTTTCTTCTAATTCTCTAAACTGAAATACTACTTCGCTGTAAAATGCTATCAACTTTGTTGTAATATTGAAGTATAATCCCCTATGTTTTCGTTCTTAGCCTATATCTCTGAATTATCTTTTGCTACCACTTTTCTTATCTCTTTTTCTGAAAGTTTTCTGTGGCTTACCAGAGTCACTTGGTTTACTACTTGAAGTTCTTTTTGTTATCATGGTGTGAAGTTTGACTAAACGAATCTTAGTAAAATGCTGTTGACTGACTTTTGACTATTAGGATAAGACGACTACAGGTGAATACCGGTGGTGTGCGATGTTGGAGAAACGGAGGATCCTGCCGACGAAACGATTACAACGATTTATTAAGTTTCGAGCAAAACTTGACGACAAGATTACCACAAAACATTAATTTTAACCAAAGCATAAATTTTACCAAAAACGTACAAAACAAAACCAAAATCCTGGCAGAAGCCGACAGTGCAACAAATGAACTTGACCCAAAAACCCAAAAGTACTAATTCGAACCTAACCGTCACTACCCAACCACTCTCGATATCGCGCTATTCGAAGTGTATTTCACTTAAGCTTTCTTACTGTTGTGTGTGAACCATCAGTTTCGCATGATGAGTCATCAGACCTGTCTAGACAGTGCTTTGTCTTATGCAATCAGTTGGTGTATATCTTTGTCAGAGTGCAGTCGCCTGCGGGCATAATGTTACTTATACGATTATGCTTTGTGGTATGATTTGCCATCTCATCCAGTAAATTGTAAGTCTTCCAGTAAACAATGATGCCTTTGCATTTCTATTAGGGTAGGCCATTAGCAAACGGCTATTAACCACCGGCAAACTGTCCGGTATTTACCGGCGATTAAGGAGGCTAATCAATTGCAGGTAAACTCGAAGGGTGCAACCGTCGCAAAAATAGACCCCTAACTAACTAACTAAAGCCTACCCTAATAAACCGTAAAAGGCATTATCAATTTACTGTCAAGAACTTACTAATTTACTGGAGGAATACCAATAATAGCAGCACAGTTAATACCATATAAGTATACAATGCCCGCAGGCCGACCGTACGCAATGAAAGTTACACATCAACTGACTAATTGATTAATTTGGCTAATTAACGAAAGGGTCAAAACCGAGGTTTCTACACAGTAGTGATAAAGAAATCATTCGAAAGAATAGTGAAACACACTTCGCGTAGCGAGTATTTAACAAGGGGTCTAGTTTTGTAGAGCGTTGCACCCTATAGGTTTTTACCTGCATCGATTCGCCTCCTAACTATCGGTTTGATACCGGACAGTCAGCCGGTAGTTAATAATATATACATATAGTCATAAAATAAACTGAAGGCGTTGAGTACAATTATATACATATATTTTTTTCAACCAACCAACATTTTCCGCGGGGAAGGTAAAAATTTTCTTTTTCCAGGAACACAATATTTTTACATGTAAATATATATATATATACATATATATATATATATATATATATATATATATATATATATATATATATATATATATATATATATATATATATAGTGTATGGAAAGATTAGTTCACTTGCCAATTGGGAAACATCTATATCCCGTGAGCGAAGCTAAGCATGGAGAATTGACCCAACAAGCACACGAGGGGTCAGGGGGGCAGAACCCCCAGAAGTTGAAGAATTTTTGAAATTGGAAAAAAATCCGTCATGCAAACTTTTGAAAAGATTAAATAATTAAAATGGTGATGTATACGTATATATAATAAATTACGAACTGAAAACGTGCAGTAAAATATGGAATAAATACAAGGAATGGTGGCAATAAAGAAGACAAGTTACAAGGGTAACAAAGATAATGTGGAAAACGGGGGGTCTGGGGGCGGGGCCCCCAGAAGTTCAAGAATTTTTTAAATCGTGGAAAATTCAGCAATTCAACAACAACAACAACAACAACAACAACAGCAACAACAACAACAACAACAACAACAACAACAACAACAACAACAACAACAACAACAACAACAACAACAACAACAACAACAACAACAACAACAACAACAACAACAACAACAACAACAACAACAACAACAACAACAACAACAACAACAACAACAACAACAACAACAACAACAACAACAACAACAACAACAACAACAACAACAACAACAACAACAACAACAACAACAACAACAACAACAACAACAACAACAACAACAACACCAACAACAACAACAACAACAACAACAACAACAACAACAACAACAACAACAACAACAACAACAACAACAACAACAACAACAACAACAACAACAACAACAACAACAACAACAGCAACAACAACAACAATGCATTTATTGGCTCAATAGACATGTTTACGTAACAGCCAATGTGAACACATGCAAATATACCAGCATGGATCACAACAATTCAACAGTCAAAAGCAACAGATCGATAAGGATAGAATGTAACAAACAAACAAACAAACAAACAAACAGAAAAATTAAACAAACATAGTCACAACAATGTTATCCACAATGCAATTATGTACTCTTGATATTACATTGTTATGCAGAATTCCACACATTATCCATATACAAATCCAAGCTATCGCTCCTAATCCACTCTTAATCTTTGTACAATTCCGATTCCATTATTTTTCAAAGATTCTGTCCTACTTTTTTTGAAGCTTTTCACTTCCTCAAACTAAATGTTTGTTGTGTTAAGTTTGTCCACGTGCTTGATTTTAACATAAAGGTCTAATTTACATGACCAATAGCAGGGAATCAACTGAACCAAATCTCATTTAGTTTGTCTAACAAGGTTTTGGATGTTGGTTAAGTTTCAAATTAGCGATTACAATCGCAAGCAAGAGCACTGCGTCTTAAACTGCGAACGATGCCCCCGTACAATGTACATCAATACCAATACCATCAAACCTAATTATAAAAGCGAATGTTTTCATTCCAACTGTTTTGCGACAACTGTTCACATACAAAAAGCTTCTACACCTTTCTCATAGACGTAACTTAAAATGGATTATATCCGATAAGTAGCCACCATATAACACCCTTAAACACACAGATACCGCAGCTCAATTCTAACTTCCATTATGTGTAATATCATCTTAAAACAAAGCCATTGAAAATCCGTAAATGAAATTTTGATTGTAGACTTGAAATTGCACCGAAATTTATTGAAAAATTGCTATTTGCCGTGTAAAAAACCGGACGGCGGTGGCGGGCCCCCTGTTTGTAATCTTGCGGGCCGGGCCGCGGGACGGGTCTTCGCCGAAAAATCCGGGCCGGGCCTGGGCCGGGCCTTTCCGGCCCGAGCCCGCGGCCCGCCACCGGCCCGCGTCACAACTCCAGTCTGGGTTAGGTTAGACCAACAATAGGCTAGGACAATTAATCCGACCTAAGAGTAGATCTAATCTCGCTGTCTGCCTACTTTTAACTCGTTTAACCCTACAAGCGAGTTAAAATAAACTGTTTACCTCTTTTCACCCGGTGCAGGAAAATGATTTTATCAGGTGTTATAAATTTCTACTAATTTAAATAAAGACTTATTATTTATTGCCTTGTCTGTCCTTATGCTCGCACTATCTCCACAACAGGGAAACGAGGAGCGGATATGAGAAGAACAGTATCTAAAAATTGATCACACTTTTGTCACAAGTTTTCCAACAACTTTAAAATTCCTGAAACAATCTTGTGCCTTCACACAGGGTTTTGATTCTTCACTATTCTTGCTATTAGTCACTCTATGGATTGTGAGTAAGCTAATTGTGCGTAAAAGCAATTAATAAACTTGATGCACATTGAGTAGAATAACAGAGCAAGCATTAATGACTTGCTGCACTGAGGGTCATCAGATATAGAAGTTCAATTTTCAAATTAAGGGCTTGACAACTTTCCGATTCAGGGCTTCATTTGAGTAGGTTCAATGCTGCAACTGAATGGCCTCATTTGCAAGGAGTTAGCATTGTCTTGCAGCTCAACAAGTCCCACTCCCACCTGAACCTGGACTGGACCAGACCTCTCTCCAAGTTTCACACCTAAAGAATCCTGTATCAGAAGCGACTGACTAAGTCCTAGTTCAGTCTAAGCATTTCTAACTAATGAATGAGACCGGAAACATTGCAGGAGGGACTACAGTGGACTGTGCGGTGGAGGAGACCCGAGGAACCGGGCTCTACTTGAGCACAGTGGGTCTCCTGGGTGGTCTCCTCAACAGTCTGGTAGGCGCCGGCTGCAGTCGCTGTCCTCAGTACACTGTGGCACCCGGTGTCTCATGACGGCCCAGTGCGTCCTCAACGCGGCCCAGTGCTGCGGCTACCTCCTGTACCTGGGCCCGGTGCTGACCGCGGGCGTGGACTCGCTCTGGTCCCGAGTCACCCTCTTCCGGACCCTCGTCGAGTTCTGGACCTACGAGTCCCTCTTCCTCATGGCCCTCATCGCCGTCCAGCGCCTCCTCGCCATCCAGAGGAGCCCTTCCCTCCTCAGCCGATGCTTCGCTCCGCACAACGTGGCCCGACTCCTCCTTGGCTCCGGAGCCATTACCCTGGCATTCAGTCTACTAGTCCGCTCCAGCAATAACTCATTCTATTTCAACGTCTGCAGCCTCAACTGGGGCCGCTCCTCCACGTCAGCCGACGTCAGACAGCTGGTGGTCATCATAAACTGGATCCTGACCGTTGGACTGATCTCCTCCGTCGTGGGCTGCTACACGGCCATTGGGCTGACCCTCCAAGTCCGCTACTGCCGGATCAAACGCAGAAACAAGATGGCAGCCGTCAAACGCAAGGACCTGCTCCTCACGGCGGAAATGTGCGCTCTGGCCGCCCTCAGAGTGACTCACATTGTTCTGGGAGTATTCTGGATCGGGAAAAGACTCCAACATCTCTCGCCACTCAGGATGCTCATGATTCTGGAGAATCTGAAGGTCCTCTTGGCTTGGTCAGACCCCATCGTTTACCTGGCGGCCTCCAGCGACCTCAGAGTTGAGATCCGCGGCCTCCTGTGGAGCAAGTCCCTCATCACATGGGGAGGAAGCACAAGGAGTAAGGAAACAGTAACCTAATTAGGAAACGTTTCTAGGGTGACGAAGGTTTTTGACAAATGACCGTGGCGAGGGTGGCGAGGGGTGGTTACAAGTCTCCTCCTTTCACAGGATTTCAAGTTACGTCTAATCAAGAGTCCATAATGATTTCCCTTATATTATATACCAAACGTAGGGGAGGGTATGCGCTGTCGGTTTGGTCGACCCCCCCCAAACGGGGGAACATTCGCGTACTGTGGGCGGAGCACCGTTACGCAATGCCAGGAAGAGAAGCCCTCTAGTGGCTTACCCTTCTTCTATAATATAAGGGAAATAATTATGGACTCTTGGTCTAATGTTTCTCGAGATTTTACACAAAGGTGTTTGTCTTGAGGAACAGGCTTCTCCTCCACGGTTGTAGTAATCCATCATTTGAGGTGGCACTCCTGACTCAAGGGCAATGGAACCGGGGACGAGCACTGGCACCCTTCCTAGACTATGACGTGGGTAGGAGAATTGTTCGAAAATTGTTCCCTTTACCATTACCTTTTACAAACGTGTGTGAGGACCAGTAACGTAATAACGTAATGGATAATCTTGTAGAACACATCGGGTAATTGCTATGGCAATTATTCAGTGTCATCCCCCTTCCCTCAAAATGCAGCACTACCCGCAACCGGAGTACCGACTGAGCATGAAATAGTAAATACAGTATTTTCTAGTAAATTCAGTATTTTGTGTTAAACGCCGTTATTCAAACGGTGTGCGGCTAGGAAAACAAACTCGTTGTCCCGGTTACGAGTTCCCAACTTTTTAGACAAAACTTGAAAAACTGACAAATTACCACGTGCAATTACGCTGAACTAGATTGTTCTTGCTTTGGTGTGTTTATAATCTTCTCCAACCTCTGACTAAATCCTTGCTCTATTAATAGTTAAAAAAATCAGTTTTGAAATTGATTTGAAATTTGAAATTGGAAATAACACGACACGCATACACAACACTGGTAGGTGACGGGACCCTTTTGTCTAGTGATTTTTGTCACACTTCAGCGGGAGTTGGAAAGAGCTTTACTTTACAAATCAAATCAAATCTGAATCTGAAAAGAAATCTCAAAACAAACGAAATATAAAGACATCAACTACGCTAGAACTCAGTTTAAAGTTTACATAACCTTTACGTATGTATGTATGCTTGTGCTAATAAATGATATGATATGATATGTTATGTTTCAGAGACTAGTCTTGGGAAGGCGAGTCCTCCTCCTGAAACTCCACTTGCGACTACGGAACTCGCTCCTGCTGTTCTCGCTGTCGCTACCGTGGACGAATCTCCAGTGATTGCCCAACTGAACACATGATGTTATATATATAACTGATTATGGAGACTGTTGGAGCTGTACATGCCAAATAGACTCCTATTGGAAATTAGAATTGTAACCGGTTTCAGTTTCAGTTTCAGTTTTGATTTCAGGAGGAGTTTCAGTTTCAGTTTCAGTTCAGTCAATAAAGTGCGGCTTCTAGTATTTAGAAGTAACATACAGTTGGACTTTTTTAGTGGGCCCCCAACTTTTTGGGTTTCCCCACACTCACCACCTTTCCTCCACTCGGCCCCAGGACCACTTTTTGGGCTTCCTCCCACTCACTAAAAGGTGTCTAGAGAATGCCAAAGTTTAAGGATTTTTGGTCAAATTGTTCAAAAATTTTCCCTCTTCGCCGGAATTTTTAGGTAAGAAATCGTCTATTTTGGTACTCAAACTGATCAAATTTATGAGCAGGTTTTAGCCTTTTAGCATGGTTATAGCAGTAGATACAGAGAACAGGTTATTTTTACTGCAACTTTGGCAATTTTAGGCTACTATGGACTCCCCCACATGTTGGGTTCCCCCCACTTCTCCACCCCCCAGTTTTTTCCCCTAGAAAAAGCCCAGTACAGCATAAATTGATGGCTATTTAGACTCCCTTTGCGTAATATTAAGAGTACATAATAGATAAGAGTGTGACAGCTGGCAAGCTCACTGGTTATCAGCTCAAAGTACATGCTCTGCACGCTAACGACTGACCCGCCCCCCACAAACGTATACCTAGTGACCCCCCCCACAAATCTGTACCCAGTACACGTTTCTGTACGCTCACTCGCCGTATCTTTACGTCTTCCACTTTGTGTCTGCTTCGAGCTTTACAACGCAAAGATAGCGTGCTGATTTCTTTGAAGTGAGAATACACGCTTGTGGGGGGGGGTCAGCCGTTAGCGTGCAGAGAATGTACCCAAAGCTGATAACAGAGAGCTAGCCTGCTGTCACACTCTTATATACGCTGTTTCAGTCTGAATTTCAGGCCCCCGTTTCACTAACATTCTTACAAAGTCGCTTACTATTAGCAAGAGTACATAATAGATAAGAGTATGACAACAGGCAGGCTCTCTGTTATCAGAGCAAAAACTATGCTATGCGCGCTATCGGCTAACCCCCCCCACAAATTGACCCCCTCTCACACCGCCCCTATATGGGTACGTGGTCCAAACGGCGGTCGCTCACTGCTTTGCATAATTACACGTTCTAATTAACCGAGGCCTAATTTGGGAACAGGGTGCAAGCGTGTATGTTTAACATATGCATGTAGAAAACATACTAAGCGAGTGAACGACCCCCGTTTGGAACTATGTACCCATATAGGGGCGGTGTGAGAGGGGGTCAATTTGTGGGGGGGGGTTAGCCGATAGCGCGCATAGCATAGTTTTTGCTCTGATAACAGAGAGCCTGCCTGTTGTCATACTCTTATCTATTATGTACTCTTGCTATTAGGCTATAAGCGGAAATTTGTAAGCGGTTTATGAGCTGTTTATAAGATCTTGTGTAAGGGAAGCAGGCATAGGAAAGATTGATAAGTCTGCAATGGGAGTTCAGCTGATGGTCCCGTGGTGTAGTGGTTTAGCATGTCTGACTCTAGAGCAGAAGGGCCGTGGTTCGATCCCCGGCGGGACCAATTCTTTACTTTCAATGGTGAGTGAAAAGCTGAACCTCCCTCTTCCCTTCTCTCTTCTAGGTCCTGGTTTCGTGGGTACGAGGGTGCCTGACGCCTCCCGTTCGGGCTTGTCCTTGGTTTCTTCCTGATCCGCCAGCCCTGGTAGAAGCGCTACATGTGGCGAGGCTGCCTCAGGACCCGGATTGGACTCCTGTCTCCGGTCCCCCAGTAGTTGCTTCTGGTTGGTTGGATCTAAAGGGGTCTGGAACGTGCGTCGGGGGAGCACGGATCCCTTGGGCTCAGAATGCCCTGCGCTGGATGCGCTCTCGGTTCGATTCCGAGTTGAGTAAGCCGCGGGACGCGTCTTAAAGGAAACCCGGGGGAGATGTAAGGGAAGTAGGCATAGGAAAGATTGATAAGCCTGCAATGGGAGTTCAGCTGATGGTCCCGTGGTGTAGTGGTTTAGCATGTCTGACTCTAGAGCAGAAGGGCCGTGGTTCGATCCCCGGCGGGACCAATTCTTTACTTTCAATGGTGAGTGAAAAGCTGAACCTCCCTCTTCCCTTCTCTCTTCTAGGTCCTGGTTTCGTGGGTACGAGGGTGCCTGACGCCTCCCGTTCGGGCTTGTCCTTGGTTTTTTCCTGATCCGCCAGCCCTGGTAGAAGCGCTACATGTGGCGGGCGAGGCTTCCCTTACATCTCCCCCGGGTTTCCTTTAAGACGCGTCCCGCGGCTTACTCAACTCGGAATCGAACCGAGAGCGCATCCAGCGCAGGGCATTCTGAGCCCAAGGGATCCGTGCTCCCCCGACGCACGTTCCAGACCCCTTTAGATCCAACCAACCAGAAGCAACTACTGGGGGACCGGAGACAGGAGTCCAATCCGGGTCCTGAGGCAGCCTCGCCACATGTAGCGCTTCTACCAGGGCTGGCGGATCAGGAAGAAACCAAGGACAAGCCCGAACGGGAGGCGTCAGGCACCCTCGTACCCACGAAACCAGGACCTAGAAGAGAGAAGGGAAGAGGGAGGTTCAGCTTTTCACTCACCATTGAAAGTAAAGAATTGGTCCCGCCGGGGATCGAACCACGGCCCTTCTGCTCTAGAGTCAGACATGCTAAACCACTACACCACGGGACCATCAGCTGAACTCCCATTGCAGACTTATCAATCTTTCCTATGCCTGCTTCCCTTACATCTCCCCCGGGTTTCAATTAAGACGCGTCCCGCGGCTTACTCAACTCGGAATCGAACCGAGAGCGCATCCAGCGCAGGGCATTCTGAGCCCAAGGGATCCGTGCTCCCCCGACACACGTTCCAGACCCCTTTAGATCCAACCAACCAGAAGCAACTACAGGGGGACCGGAGACAGGAGTCCAATCCGGGTCCTGAGGCAGCCTCGCCACATGTAGCGCTTCTACCAGGGCTGGCGGATCAGGAAGAAACCAAGGACAAGCCCGAACGGGAGGCGTCAGGCACCCTCGTACCCACGAAACCAGGACCTAGAAGAGAGAAGGGAAGAGGGAGGTTCAGCTTTTCACTCACCATTGAAAGTAAAGAATTGGTCCCGCCGGGGATCGAACCACGGCCCTTCTGCTCTAGAGTCAGACATGCTAAACCACTACACCACGGGACCATCAGCTGAACTCCCATTGCAGACTTATCAATCTTTCCTATGCCTGCTTCCCTTACACTTGTAAAGTGTTGCACAAAACTCTTATAAGTCGCTTATAATTTTTTGACTTATAAACGCTTATAGCTGCCAATTTGTAACTATTTCTACGCATTTACAAGATTTATTTGTTATTTAGACTGAAAACAAAGTATGAATTTGAAAAATAAAACTTAGTTTTCAAATATTCGTCATTATTGGTGTTCAAATAATTTGTGAATTGACAGACTTAAACCAAGAATATTATGTTGGGTGGATTATCAAAAATTAGAAGTAACCTGCTAAAACCAGATATGGTTAAGTTAATTTCATCAGTTGTTAATCTGTATGCTTTATTACTAATCTAATACTTTCATAAATCAACCAAAGTTATTTATTTTATATAATTCAAATTTATTTGGTTCAGACGTCTGGGGGGACTTAAAAGTCAAAGTAGAGCATGTATTGTGCCCATTGACTTATGCTGAGCAGTGAAAATATGAAGGATTTTCAGTTACAAGCGCTTTATAAGTGGTCCTTCCTGCTTATAAAACTTATAAGAAATCTAAACTTACAAGACTTTCGTGAAACAGTAAAATTCATAAGCTTGTAAAATTGACACTATTTATAAGCTTATAGCGCTATAAGCGCTTCGTGAAACGGGGCCCAGGTGTTTAGCCGACCTAGTTTCTGTTTCCGTTTCAGTCGGCATCCTAAAATAATTTCAGTCTAAAAGGTCTCCTCCCCAAATAGTTTCAGTTTAAGCTGCAGTGACTGACATTGAAACCGGCACCCCATGAAACCTCGTTTCACACTGGTTTGCACCAAATGTGGTTAGCAAATGGTTATCGGATCTGCTGCTAACCACTTGGTTAACTAGAAGTTGACCACAAACTATCTTGCACCAAACGTGGTTAACTTAACCACTTGCTAACCAAATGCTAAGCAAGTGGTTAACACGTGGTTGGCTAACCTTGCTCTTGAGCAGGGTTAACCACGAACTTGCAGTAAATTTTCACGTTCTGGCAAGAAAATTACAGACCGAACTTAGAAAGAATAAATGGAATGTGTATTCATGTTGGAGTATATATAACATGTTGAAATGATCCAATATTTTTACGTGATTCACGTTAGTATGATGATAAGTTACCTTCTATTGCTCAAATCGGTAGTGTTCTTGAAAAGGATTTGTATTCGAATTACAATTTTTGTGTAGTTGATCACAAGATGTCGCTGCTTTTATTATGCCTGTTATCTTTCACCAATTGCACAGATTTAGTCTCACGAATATTTTTGTACCTACTTTATAAGTAATTATGAAAGTTACCCCCCCCCACCAGATTACCCCCCCACCACTCAAAGTTCCTAAAACTCAACCAAATGAGCTGAAATTTGGTGTGGGTATGTTTTCGACCGCGCTGAGTTCAAATATCGGAAAATTTTTCGATTTCACGAAATTCGATTTTTTTCGATTTCTAAGGGGGGACCAAGGGTATCTGAAAACTTTTTGCCTTCGATTTTGCTGAAAAGTTGTATATAGCGGTTTTCTGGGTCGCAGAACACGAATCTGAAGTCCGTTTTCCGATTCAGCTTTTCGTTAGCTCAGCATAAGCTTACAACTTAAGCTTACAACTTTAGCTTATATCAAGCTAACCAAAAACTGAATCAAAAACGGACTTCAGATTCGTGTTCTGCGGCCCAGAAAACCCCTTATATACAACTTTTCAGGTTTTGTATTCATGGATTATTAATTGATAGGTATGAAATAAATTTCTTATATTAGTATTTGTCCTCTTTGAACTTTGTCTTTTAAGCGTTAGTGTAAGGACTAAGTAATCCATGGCGTGTAGTAGAAGGTTTTAAAGGACTGTATAGGACCAAAACCGACAGTACTGACAATATGACGTCACAATGTGACGTAGTGATTTCGTCTCTGTAATCCTATCAGTTCGCCTGATCTTAGAATAAATACGCAGAAAAATATGTAGGTGTGTAATTGTAGGTTTTGGCTATGGTTTATCCTTAGTCTCCACTTATGCCGTTGCTTTTCTGGTCGATCAAAGTTAAAGACTTAGCTCGTAGTTTTGAACAGAGTAACAGTCTATGTTTTTTACACTAACATATTTGCTTGAATTATATGATTTTCTTCCTTGGACTAGATTGCATACAAGGTTAACGAAAGTAATTAAATAGTTTGATAGTTAAAATCATTTTTCTAACTAAATATCTCGACATTTCGGTTCCTATTTGATTCCACTTTTTTTTGTTGCGCTAATGTATCTAATATTAGTCTGCTGTAATCCTTGTTTCTGTTAGTTTGCTACTCTTGTTTAGAACAATTTGTTTAACTTAAAAAATTGACTAAATGGTTCTTTTAGACGTCAATTCAAAATGTACAATTACTAAGTTTGGTAACGATATATTTCTCGTCTCTACATAACATCATCAAATTATATCAATATACTGACGCTGCTACCTTTGTAGCTTCCGTTTACTTCATTAGTGTGCTAACTACCGTTACCTCTGCTCAGATTAACGTCATAAAGGAAATTAAGAAAAATTAAAGAATGAAAGAAAGTTGTACACCACCACAGGCCTAAGCCTAAGAGTAAGCCAAAGCTAAAGCTAGGGATTAAGCCTAAGCCTAAGCCTAAATCTAAGCCTAAGCCACACCTTTAACTTAGGCTTATGCCCAATGCAGTCAAGATAAGATTTTTCTTCGTCTAATAATTGTAAATTCCAATTTATCGACTAAACAACTTTCCACACAAGCTCGAAAACTCCTACATCTACTATTCTATCGTTAGCAAACCAAATTAAATTTCACAACTGATCACCACAAAGAAACCAATTATAGTTCACAACTAACCAACTCAACCAAATTCAATTTCACAACTGAAAAACAAATCAATTTAAATTTCACACCTAACAAGTAAACCATATTCAATTTCGCAACTGACCCCCACAAACAAGCCTATTTAAATTTCACAACTAAACAATTCATCCGAATTTAACTTCACAACTGACCATGGCACTAAGCTATTGTACTTTATCTAAAAAATTTTATTCTCTCCAATACTAGGTGCTCCTAAATTTCTTATGCTTCAGATCTATAAGCTTGAATATATATAAGGCATATACACAGCTATAAGAAGAAGGCTAAGCCTAAGCCTAAGCCTAAGCCATGGTTTAATTTATAAGGTTAGTGTGTGGGAATTAAGAAAAGGTTAACCAAAAACAGAAAGGGTTAGTAAAGACTATGCATAAGGATAAGAAGAAGGGCAAGTCTAAGCCTAAGCCTATACTTCTTTACGTAATCCATGGCTCCAAGAGACATTCAATTAGTAATCCATGACTTCAACCCTAATAAAAGCAGTAATCCTTAAAGCTGAAATCATAAAATCCAGTAATCCATAACGCCGCGAACACATAACTCCGTAATCCATAACGCCGTGAAAGCAAAAGGCAGTAATCCATAACGCCGCGACACAAAATGTCAGTAATCCATAAAGCCGATACCACTTTTCAGCAAAATCGAAGACAAAAAATTTTTCGGTTACCCTTGGTCCCCCCTTAGAAATCGAAAAAAACTCGAATTTCGCGAAATCGTAAAATTTTGCGATATTTTAACTCGGCGTGGTCGAAAACATACCTACACCAAATTTCAGCTCATTTGGTCGAGTTTTAAGAACTTTGAGTGGTGGGGGGGTAATCTGGAAAAGACCCCCATTCCGTATAGACATAAGGCACAAGATGGAATTATATAGGTATAGGTACGCATTAAAGTGCGTTTAATATTGTAGCCTTTTAAAATTTTAATGTAGTTGATTGGATAAACGAATGCAGCGGCGTAATCTGATTGGTTGGGAAAAGCCCCGCCTCAAGCTGCTGCTAACCATTTGCTAACCATGTGGTTGATTACCCATTTGCTAACCACATTTGGTGCAAGGAAGTTGATGCTAATCATATGGTTATATGGTTAGCAAATGGTTAGTTAATCATTTTGTTAGCAAATAACCATATGGTTAGCAAATGGTTAACCACATTTGGTGCACGGCCGTCAGTCTCAGTTTCGATGCCTGAAAAATCACAAGGGTATCAGCATTTGAACAGGACAAAACCGTCAACAGAAAACTATCTGAGGCATGTCAGTAGGGCGCTTATGCAGGGGGCAGTTTCATAAAAAATCGACTTGCATGCTAGTACTAGCGTCTAGTACTCGCAATGCTAGTGCGAGATGCGAGTATGAGTGTTTCATAAAACTTTTTGAGAACTCGACCAAATTAGCTAAGATTCTGCTGCTGCTAGGAGTACTCGCATTGCTAGTGCGAGCAATAAGTCTGCTAGTTCAGGGCTTGCGTGAAAAAGGGATAATTCTTTAAAAAATCGTATCTTTTCTTTCCGCGAAACAAAATATTTAAAATTTAAACATAAAGTCAAGAACAGATCATTCTTCATGCCATAAAAATTTGAATATAAGAACTTTAATGATGCAAAAGTTATTCTATTTTCTCTGGGAGTTCTCTAGTCAAAATTGACTAGAGAACTAGAAGGCTGCTAGTTACGAGTTTGGCAACAGCAGCTAGAGTTTTATGAAACAGGTACTCGCAGGCAGCAACTATATCGACTCGCACTCGACCATCAACTTGACTCGTAAATCCAGTACGAGTACAAACTCGACCGCACAACTTTTATGAAACACATTAGCGACTCGACTCGACAACTAGCAGAGTCTAGCTGTCGAGTCGAGTAGGAAAATTGTTTTATGAAACTGCCTCCAGGACTCCTCACGGCACCTGCGACCGCAACGAAATTCCAATTAACAGATACTGTGCAATTCTAACAAAGCGAATACGCTCCTGAATTAATGTAAGATTGTTATTAAAATTTGTGGAATATAAATTTATCATGCACTCTTAAAAGTGAACCAGTAGTTTATACTGGAACTGGACCAGTAGACGATAACTACTAATGGTTCCAGTACTTTTATACTAATTCAACTAGTAGCTTAGGATAATTTGGCTAGTAGCAACTACTGGAAATGATCCAGTACAAGTCTACTAGTATTATTAGTACACAACTACTAGAGGGACCAGTAACAACTACTGGAACCTTCTAGTAGTTATCAAGTGTGCTCAAAACTACTGGTTTGAACCAGTAATAACTACTGGACCTGCCCAGTAGTTATTAAATGTCCCCAAAACTACTGGTTTGAACCAGTAACAACTACTGGAACTGTCCAGTAGTTTTTAAATGTGCCCAAAAACTACTGGTTTGAACCAGTAACAACTACTGGAACTGTCCAGTAGTTTTTAAATGTGCGCAAAACTACTGGTTTGAACCAGTAACAACTACTGGAACTGTCCAGTAGTTTTTAAATGTGCGTAAAACTACTGGTTTGAACCAGTAACAACTACTGGAACTGTCCAGTAGTTTTTAAATGTGCGTAAAACTACTGGTTTGAACCAGTAACAACTACTGGAACTGTCCAGTAGTTTTTAAATGTGCGTAAAACTACTGGTTTGAACCAGTAACAACTACTGGAACTGTCCAGTAGTTTTTAAATGTGCGTAAAACTACTGGTTTGAACCAGTAACAACTACTGGAACTGTCCAGTAGTTTTTAAATGTGCGTAAAACTACTGGTTTGAACCAGTAACAACTACTGGAACTGTCCAGTAGTTTTTAAATGTGCGCAAAACTACTGGTTTGAACCAGTAACAACTACTGGAACTGTCCAGTAGTTTTTAAATGTGCGTAAAACTACTGGTTTGAACCAGTAACAACTACTGGAACTGTCCAGTAGTTTTTAAATGTGCGTAAAACTACTGGTTTGAACCAGTAACAACTACTGGAACTGTCCAGTAGTTTTTAAATGTGCGTAAAACTACTGGTTTGAACCAGTAACAACTACTGGAACTGTCCAGTAGTTTTTAAATGTGCGTAAAACTACTGGTTTGAACCAGTAACAACTACTGAAACTGTCCAGTAGTTTTTAAATGTGCGTAAAACTACTGGTTTGAACCAGTAACAACTACTGGAACTGTCCAGTAGTTTTTAAATGTGCGTAAAACTACTGGTTTGAACCAGTAACAACTACTGGAACTGTCCAGTAGTTTTTAAATGTGCGTAAAACTACTGGTTTGAACCAGTAACAACTACTGGAACTGTCCAGTAGTTTTTAAATGTGCGTAAAACTACTGGTTTGAACCAGTAACAACTACTGGAACTGTCCAGTAGTTTTTAAATGTGCGTAAAACTACTGGTTTGAACCAGTAACAACTACTGGAACTGTCCAGTAGTTTTTAAATGTGCGTAAAACTACTGGTTTGAACCAGTAACAACTACTGGAACTGTCCAGTAGTTTTTAAATGTGCGTAAAACTACTGGTTTGAACCAGTAACAACTACTGGAACTGTCCATTAGTTTTTAAATGTGCGTAAAACTACTGGTTTAAACCAGTAACAACTACTGGAACTGTCCAGTAGTTTTTAAATGTGCGTAAAACTACTGGTTTGAACCAGTAACAATTACTGGAACTGTCCAGTAGTTTTTAATGTTTATAGTTAATATGTTTTTATTTCCAAAATAAAGGCAATATTGAGTCATAAAGCATGATAGCATGTGCTCCAAATTAAATAAAAAAATCAAAAGAACATTTTTGAACATTTTCACAAAATCTTTAGGCACTCTGAAAATACCAGTTTGTTGGCTAATTTCGCGCTTCTGCTCGACTATGTTCAATTCTACTGCTTTGTTTCACGAGTCCTCACTCCACTCCTCCCCCCCAAAATTTCTTGAGCGGTGCTTCTACAAAAATTTTTTGGAAATATTTACCCGCATTCTTACTTGTTTATAAAATTTTTCTTTGGCCTCCGATTTCGGGGAGGGGGGTAAATGGGCATGCCCCCGTCGCCCCCCCCCCCGGCCACGCGCCTGCCCATAGGTGTATACATAGGTGTATATACCTTGAGAAATCGTTGGGGGAGGGGGTAGCCGAAATTAGGGTGGGTGAGGTCAGCCTGTTTGAGGTGGGGTGGGGTCCGGAAAAATCGAATTTAGGGGGGGGGTAAAAATGTTTTGGTCAAAAATTTAGAAAAAATTCGCGAATTCGCTGAAAAAACGTTATTTCCAACTAAAAATCAACAATATTTCTTCATTTTTGCTCATTTAGTCGAAAAACTTGGATTTTTTGGCAAAAAATTCGAATTTTTACTAATTTTGAGGCAAAATTTTCAAAATTTTGAGGGTGGGGTCTGGAAAATTTGGGTGGGTGGGGTCTGGGATTTGGCCATTTGGGGGTGGGGTCTGCCTCCACACTTTCGAGGGTGGGGTCGGCACTTTTCCATTTGGGGGGAGGGGTCCCCCCACCCATCCCCCCCAGGTACACCTATGGGTGTATATACCGGGGGGACGGGTGGGTAGAGGGGATCCTCCAAATGGAAATCACCCCACCCTGGAAATTTTGGAGGCAGACCCCACCCACAAAATTTTCAAAATTTAGACTCAAAATTAGGAAAAAATTCATTTTTTCGAAAAAATGGCCAAATAGGTTGCAATATTTCCAATTTTTGGTTTTAACAAGCGTAGGAACATCGCAATTTTTTCTTAATTTTCTGACGAAACATTTTTAACACCCTCCCCCAAATTCAATTTTTCCGGACCCTACCCACCCTAATTTCGGCTACCCCCACCCCCAACGTTCTCTCAAGGCACACCTTTGGGTATATACCAGGCTACAGCTTGCCCCCTGTGAGCTTAGGTGTGTTTGGGGTTTTGGCCCCCCACCAAAGGACAAATTTTGGCGACCTCCCACCCCAAAACGACAACTTTGGCGACTCCCCCCCAAGATTTTTAGATTTTGTCACCCCCCCCCCCAATTTTTGGACAAAAGCGACTGGCGAAAAATCGGAAATTTAGTGGGTTTTTGGCAATCTTTGGGGATCTTCCCCTCTCGAGCCGAACCCCCCCCTCCCCTAATTATTGCCCAGCAACACCTATATACCTATGCCAGTGAGGCCATAGGTGTAACACCTGTTTGGGTTGGGGGGAGTAGAAGGTCCAGATTTGGCTAGGGGACCCCACCCAAACTGCACCCAAGTTTTTTTCAGCTAAAAATGCTCCTTTTCCTTTTTCGACGTATATACAAGTACAGTACATTTCATGAAATCCATGACTGGTGGCGTAATATCCAAATTGGCGAAAACAGCAAAATATCGCAAAGTACTAGCGATTTTCGCCAAAGAATTGTCGCCAATTAAACAAGACTTTTCGCCAATTTTGGCGAAAATTGGTCACTTCGCGATATTTCGCCAAGTTGGAAATTACCCCCGTCCTGATATATATATATATATATATATATATATATATATATATATATATATATATATATATATATATATATATATATATATATATATATATATACAGTGCATAAACCTGCTCATAAGCAGTGGCGGATCCAGGATGGGGGCCGGGCCCCCTTTGCGATTTGGACCCCCTCCTTAGACATTCCGGGCCCCCCCTAGAAAATTTTTTCAGCTGTTTATATGCATATTTGGAGTGAAAATTAAGCATAATTTTAATAAATTTTCAAAAACTTTCGCCTGCGGCGCACTCATACTTCTGTGCTGCTTTATTACGTACGTAGTTCAGTGACAAAACGTCTGCCTCTTAAGGTTCGGGTTCGTGTATTTTTGGGCTTTAAAAGCGCAACTGTCGTTGAAATTCGTTCAAATTTGCTACAATTATATATATACATTATTTAGCCTATAAAACATTTTCGATTAAAAATCGCGGCTTGAAAATTTGAGTTTTGGAGAAATTAGCTTTAACCCGCCATAACTTGCACTGTGGTCACCCCAGAGTTGGAAGCGGGTACCATTTTGGCGACCTGCCCCGCCCCGCTACCCGCAAGCTGGTACCCGCCCCGCCCCGCCCCGCGGCCCGCTGCCCGCAGTCAACTGATATCCGCAAGATACCCGCAAAATTTTTACTGATGCTATTCGATTGCTATGCTGTTAAATTTATTAAAAATTGACAATAATTAAAAATAAACTTTAATTTAAAGCTTCTCAACTACTTTGCATAATAGTGTATTGTTATGTGTTGCTGAAATAAGGAAACTAACCCAGATTGCTTAAGTTTGCCGAAAGCGTACCAAAACTGTTTCGAAAAGTTTAAAAATTTAGTTAGGGATGCATCTGGGATTGGGTCCCGATGTCAGTCTCGGTGGTTACGCCCAGGCGCCGACCGGGACCAAAATTTGTATTTTTTTGCAATTTTTAGCCAAAATTTTGGAATTTTAAAAGTAAAAATTAACTTAAATTGGTACAGACCGCTCGTTATATTTCTCATCGATTTGAATGAAAACAACAATAGTAATTACGTCGATACTTAAAATTATAGCAAAATCTGAATTTTAAAAAATTCTCCTATTAACATAGACCCCCAATTTTTAGGCCCCGGCCTCGGACCCGGCCCGGTGCATCTCTACGAGAAATTCATGTTGGGGTCATGTAGTTTCGAATAAAGACTCATGTTACAAAGCTAATGACTAAGGACTCATCGGTGATACTCCGTTAAGCGCACACCTTACAATTTTAGGTGTTAAATGTAAATGTAAATGTACAAACAAGTGTAAATTTACACCTGTTTGTAATGTTGCGGTGATTAATTTGTAAAAGCTATGCAATAGTGTTTATGTGGGCGCTATTATACGTGTAATTCATTACTTAATACCTACTGACGTTACTTCATAATTATTAATTTATAAGTAAGTATTTGCGCCAAAAGTTCAAAATGAAAAGAGAGTTCGCCAAGCTAAAGACGACAAGAAATCTGTATTTGTATGGTGTGCGCCTCCCGGAGTAGAGAGTATTACAGTAAACCTTTAATTTTGTAAAGTGTGCGCCTACCGGAGAAGAGCGTTTTACAGTAAACCCTCAGTTTTTAAGGTGTGCGCTTACCGGAGAAGAGCGTTTTTACAGTAAACCCTCAGTTTTGTAACGTGTGCATTTCTGTCAACTGCGAAAAATTGTAAGGAGTGTGCCTACCAGTGTAGAGCATTTCTGTTAACTGCAAAATATTGTAAGGTGTGCGCCTAACGGAGTATATATCACCGGGCTCATCCATTAAGTCAATCTTCAGAAATTAAAAAATAATCAAGTTTTTGAATATGCTGTAATTATGCACTGGTCGGCTCTCTCGAAAGCGCGTTTAGCCTGGTAGAGGGCAGAGGCCTCTGGATACGTATGGCGACGTTAAAATTCCACAACACTAGATAACGACAGATGACACAGCAACAAACTCATCAGCTACAAAGGAGTTAGGATATCCAAAGTTCCAAAGGTATTTCCAAAGGTACTTCCTTGTCCACCTGTGAGCGTATACCTGTAAAACCTCCAACAATTGAATTAGAAGCGAGGATTTTAACTGTTGAGTTTTTCGGATGTTTTCGGATTCACTCCAATAACTGACCTGGGATTACTACATTCTGAATAACAAAAACTAAACGAAATTATATATAAGCTGTCCACTAAACGTTCTGTTACAACCTAGGATTACTTTAGTTTAGTCACCAGGACTTTTCCAGAATAATGTTTGAAAATTTCTTGAGCAAGCATTTTCAGTTTCGAACAATTTTTTAAAAGGTTGCAGAGTGACCTTATGTACTATCCATTGAATGCCACTAAAGGAAACGTAGGTACCCTTAGCACACCCATGACATGAGTCAAGGTCATGTTCGTTTGAGTCATAATACTTATATAGAGAACTTCTTGATCCACCTTGTTTTTGCCTTTGATCCGCTTCTAACTAAGGAAATATTGAAGGAAATGTTCTGGTGTGCTAGGGTGCAACGCTACACACCACTTTTTGAGTCAGATGATTAAACTTTGCCTAAAATTTAATTATATGGTATGCTCTTTGATCCATGAAGTGAATTGTCATTTACTTCTGTCTTTAAGTTTGCAAACTCATCAATCCGAAATATTGTGAATTGAACACTTTCATGTAAGTAATTGTACTTATTTAGCTAATCTCTGGCTTTCCCGGTGAACAGTGGAACGGGGATGGGATACAGTCATAGGCATAGGTGTAACGCAGATTTGGGGTGGGGGAGGCTCCCCCAACTTCTTTTGGGGGGGCCGTCTGGAGACCCCCAACCCCCAGGACCCCCCCCAACCCTCCCCCAAAAAGTTTTTCTATTTTTATGCCAAAAATCGCATTTTCAACCGTTTCTAATTTCAAAAAACATTCAGCCATGAAGTAATTTTAACATTAGACATTAGTTTTAAACTCGCAAACTTGTTTGCCAACATGTTTCTATGTCCAAAATAAGGTCAATATTGAGTCAGAAAGTCCATAATACAGGTAAAAACGTGTATTTCTCACAATAATAAACACTGTAAGCAAAAAATTTGGATATTTTTAAAAATTTTTGCAAAATTTACCCTAAAAATACGCAAAATTTGGCCAATTTTCTCGCCTTCGGCGCGACTACTCCCCCCTACCTATGGTCCTACTACCCCCTATGGGGGGGGACGTCCCCCCAAAAATGTTTTGGGGGAGGGTCGAAAAAAGGGTTGGAGAGGTGCTACCCCCCCACCTTACACCTATGGTCATAGGTGTAAGGCGGTGAGGGGGGGCAGCCCTTTTTCCAACACCCCCAAAACTTTTTGGTGGGACGTCCCCTCGGGGGGGGGTAGTAATAGCCAAAATTCGGGTATTTTTAGGGTAAATTTTGTAAAAGTTTTCAGAAAAGTCCAGATGTTGTCTTAGTGTTTATTTTTGCGAGAAGAAATACACGTTTTTAACTGTATTATGGAGTTTCTGACTCAATATTGACCTTCTTTTGGACTTGTAAATATGCTTGCGATCAAGTTTTCGAGTTTAAAACCACTGTCAAATGATGAATTTACTATGTCTTACAGAAAAGATACTAAACTATATTATATGTAAAGGGCCTGACCTGAATGGCAGAGGTGTACCACCTGTTTGGGTTGGGGGGGGAGTAGAAGGCCCAAATTTGGCTCGGGGGACCCCACCAAAATCCGAAATTTGGGGGAGGGGGAACCCCCCTAAACTGTACTGAAGTCTTTTTAGCTAAATACATACATACAATACATTAAACGTACTATAAAGCTTCTGTCAATAGTTTTCGCATTCGAAACTTGGCCTTGAAAATTGACAATTTTTTCTAAAATATGCCTAAATTAGCCCAGATTGTGGTTTATAATTGCGTATATTATATAGCCATTTTTTCGAATTTTTTCAAAAATTTTCAGAAATTGCGAAAAACGTTTCAAGAATTTTGCATTTTTTACTTTGTTTGGACCAAATTTTAGGAGGGAGGGGGATTTGCGCTCGGCTTGGGGGAGTAGTTGAGGTCAGGTAGGGGGGTTTGGCCTCCCCGTCGGGTGTCTCACAGGGGGCTAACTAGGTACACATATTCTAGAAACTGCCGAAAATGCGATTTTTTGGCATAAAAATAGAAAAACTTTTTGGGGGAGGGTTGGGAGGTTCCTTGGCAGTGGCGGATCCAGGGGGGCCTCGGTCCCCGGTCCCCTCCCTTTGATACATAGGTGTGTTAGGGGGGGGGGGGGTGGGGTGGGGGGACCCCTCCCCCAAATGGAGGGGTCGCCAACCCCCCCTAAAAAATTTTTACTACCCCTCCCCCCAAATCGGCCTTCGGCCGGCCCCCCCCCTAAAAATGTTCAAACCCCAGCCTAAATTTTTGAAAATTTTTAGCCGAAATTTTTGAATTTTTTGAAAAATTGATGAAAATAAGCGAAAAATTTCTAAACTTTGCTTAAATTACGCTAAAAATCGCCCAAAATTGCTTAAAATGGAGAAAATTTTTCAGTTTTTGGACGAAAAACCGATTTTTCGCCAACCCCCCCCCCTCGAAAATTTTTCTTACCCCTCCCCCCAAATTGACTTTTGGCGACCCCCATCCCCCTTTTTTCGCCAAACCCCCCCTACTTTTTTCAAACCCCCTCCCCCACTTTTTTCGCCAGCCACACCAATGCTTTGATATTTGGGCCCCTCCCTTTGAGGTTTAGGGCCTGCTCGATAGTCGAAATTTTTTAGCTGAAATTAATAAAAATTTTCTGAAAATGAAGCAAATTTTACTTGATCTTGAATATGATCTGATTTCGTGAATTTCTTTCATACTTTCTTCACTTCTGTAAAACTACCGATATTTGTTTGTTTTTTGCCCCATCCCAAATTTTGGGGGGCCCTCCCTTTTCGAAATCCTGGATCCGCCACTGGTCCTGGGGGGTTGGGGGTCTCTAGAGGAGACCCCCAGAAAATGTTGGGGGAGCCCCTCCCCCACCCCAAATCTCCGTTACACCTATGGATGCATCACAGAACATGAGGATAAGGCATTATGCATATGCGTAACGGAGATTTGACTATCCCCCCCGGTAAAATTACCAAAAACAGCCTAAGTTCTCAACTTTTGCAATTTTTGGGCACTGTTTGGCCAAATATTTGTTTGAGCGTGGGTTGTGATATCTGAAAGTCAGGGGGGTTGGGGTCGCCAAGACTAGTTTGTCGGTTTGCAAGCTTCATAGATATATAAATGCTTATAAGTGCCACTTTTCGCTACGCTTTCTTACGCATGATGTATATTTTCGTTTTTGCGTTCGGAATGTATTTGCTGCAATTTTGCGTTTTTGCTCAGACGCTGACGCACTAGTTTTTGCATGGCTTTTGCTTACGTAGACAGGACAGTGATGCAGCCCTCCCACCCAAATCCGTTTTTATAAACCAGTAGGCCTCTTTTTGTCGTTTCTACTTCAAAATTGTATTTTCTCCCCTTAGGTCACATACATTTACCGTTACTGAGTGGCCCAATTTTTTGGAAAATTATAACTTCTAAGCCCTGTGTGAAGTTCCGAAAACTGCTTCCCTGTGTTATATCGATATTGTACTATTTTGTATTTCAGGATTTGAACGTTTGTATATATGCCTACTCTTTCTGGATTTTTTACCTTTTGCATATTGCCGAAGTGGAATTATTTGATTGCATTATATATATAATAAGTGTATACCTACGAATATATATATATACGTTTATACTCTTTATGCCGTTCATGCTCAGTCTCTGCTTGATTTATGCATTGCAAATGCTATGTTTGCATGATAAGTTTGCATAAATACAAACAGGGGCATGGTGTGACGGTTCTTTTGATGGATACATACGTATATGCATAATGCTAATTGCCGGTCAGATAAGAAACAGTCGAAGCCAAATCCAGCTAATATTGACGTAGATATATAGATGGACATTCTTCTATGTTGGGTAAGTTGTCGAATGCTGTCTTTAAAACTGCAGTGATTTATTTGTGGAGTTCTTAAGGGGGGGCTACGAATTTCACTAAAAGTTCGATGTTGGAAAAGCTAGCTAGTCTTTTGCCACATAATAGTATTAGGTTCAGTGTAAAATAGTTTAAAGTTTGAAAGAATTTCATGCAGCACAGCGTCCTGTGGAGCCATCAGAAGTTGGTGTTGTCGGTCCAAAGGTCGACATGGCTCGTACACAAACTTCGCCTCGCCCTGATCGCTATGGGCAAGGTACGGTACCCAAATTTTCCAGAAATAGTTCTGACATACATTGCTTTGATATCGGGTAAAATAATCCTTAGATCAATGTATACTTTTCTGTGAGATACAATCAAAGTGCGAAAAATTTGGTGTTGCAGGTGTATGCGGGTGGAGGTTAACTAACATCTAATGAGCTGTGGTTTATCAAATGAACCCAACTTTGCTCCAATTAATACTCCAAATATCTGTCTTTAACTTATGTAAAAATGACTTGATTTCGTTAATTCCTGCGTTCGCAGTGCTATATTACATTATCAATATTGTCCCTGTTATTTGGTGCCATTTCGAAGATGTGAGCCAATTACTTCGAATTACTGTGGCAGAATCGGCTGAAACTTTGCGCATTACAGTGAGTACCAGCCAGAACATTATCACAAGATGCGATTAATCAAAGATTTTTCCGTGGATTAGAAACAAGCTATTTTATTTCAGTACCCGTCCCTTCTTCCCTATGAAAGTAGTATAAGAAAGTGGGTTCATTTATTTACGTATAAACATATATGTACGTACGTACGCTGACATTAAACGTTAGCACAAATTTGGAGTGAACTCGGGCCTGCCCCGGCCCCGGTGCATCCCTAGTGCGCATGCATATGTTTAGTTTGCTTGATTTATTGGCTTGTTACTTGATTTATTGGTGGCAATGAAGGTAGTAGCATATAAATAGAAACATAATATAGCCAAGTGGTAAAAAAACCACAATCGCCGGTGTTTTCGAGAATTCTAAGCATTCAAGCACTCCGTTTTTCCAACAAGGTGAATTTTCAATATCTCCAAAACGACAGCGCCCATTTTACTTCATCAGAAAGCTCAGTGCGAGCCTTAGGCCGGCTTAAATATAGCATCGAATTCGTGATAGCCCAAACCAGTCGAAAATTCAGGTTCGAAAAGTGGATTTTCTCGCTTGACTATACGTAATATATACTCATACACAAGCATTTATATATGTTCCATTTATATGCAGCCAAGCCGCAACCTTCGTTTCAAAAATATTTTCAGAGGAATTTTTGAAAAATATTTTACAATTTTTCAAATTTTTGTCAAAAATTTGCTAATTTTTCATTGTTTTGACTGAAATGTATACGGATATTTTTCTCAAATCAGATATTATCCGGATATAAAAATTATCCGGATATCCAGTGCCCATCACTAATATATACTTGAATCGAGCCTTTATAAAATACTCTTTGGTTACAGAATGCCCGCGGCATCTACCTGGAACAAGCTAGGCAGCGATCCTAATGCGCAAGTCCTCCGCCTAGCTGAATTAGCTTTGAAACATAAAGTCATTGAATTTAATCATGGGTCTAGTTTGATTTCTGTCTTATCGTGGAGGAACCACGACAGTTGGACTGCGCTTTCTTTGGAATTACCTGAAAGTGTTACAGTGAAATGGTGTTATGACCAGATTGCTCAGAACAGGCGCAATGTCCAGGATGTGCTCACAGACCTTATGAACTTGGAATCAGAAAAGTGTAATAAAGTAAGTTGGTTATAAAATAATTAGTAATATTGAGGCCTACTTACCCGTTTTGGTTCATATGTACAGCATTCCGACTCTTTAATGAAAGGTAGGTATATGAATCCGTTCCCGATATATACACTGCGTAAAAGCAGCCCCTTATCACTCTTTTGCTTTCATAAAACAGCAGATGTATATAAGAGTGACAAAGATACTGTCCGTACACAATTTGAGATATCATTATTTCCAATCTATTCACGTGGATCACGAAATTATATATATATACGTATGTACATATCAGGACAGGGTATCTAAAACAAAGTAAAAGGTAAAAGTAGCGCATGTACGCATGTAACAGTAGAACTTTCGTCAGGTCTAGAATTTTTAAAAGTGGGTTTTTCTCGATGATGGGTTTCTCTCGGAACGCCGTTTTCGCTTTAGTACGTTTCTCCAAGCAGGGGAGGATCCAGGGGGAGGCGGGGGGCGCCCTCCGCTGCTTTGCGATTCACAGGTAGAAAAAATTAAGGAAATAGAAAAATGGGCCAAAACCCAAAAAATTTCGCCCCCCCCGGTGCGAATTTTCTTCTTGTTATCAGCATGCGTTATGCGTTAGCATTATGCGTAATCTATATTATTTTAGGAAAGTATTCCCTGTGATGATCCTACTGAAGAGGAAATGATAGAGGCAACCGTACAGCTGTCAAGAAATGACTGGTCCAGCATCTCCCCAGCCCCTTCGTACGTATATGATCCGAACAGAGGGAAAAGATTAAGATGGACTTTGAAGAAAGGTTTATGGAATCACGTTGTAGCTCAACGTTTGTCTGTGGACTTGAAGGACCCGTGCACGTGGACTTTCAACAGGCACTGGGTTAATTCGGGTCCCTGTCCTGACGTCTATGCCGATTTTCTGGCGACATACAGAGATGACATTGGGGGCTGTGGCAGCACAATGCGAGGGGTTATTTTCAACAGACCCGACGAAGATAGCCTCGTCACTGTAAACATTCTGTACTCCGGTTCACCTGGCACCCACAACCCCAACCGAAAAAGACCCGTGTCTGGGGTATTATGCCAGGCAATCCAAGCGCGCGCAGCCATAAAATCCCCCATCCTAATTCAGCATGAAATGGCGGACCAGTTGATGGACACCGGCGATGCTGAACCCCCAACGTTGCCAAAGACCAGTCAGATACGCCGTGTTGTGTCAAAAGCCAAACTTGCCGCCAGAGTAGATCCGGATCCCCTTAAAGCAGTAATGAGAATCAAGGAATGTGCTCCTGATTTCATCCATGAAGACGTTGGCATCGGCAGATTTTTTGTTCACTTCTGGACAAAGGAACAGATGTCCCTATACAAACGACACGTGAAGGAATCAGAATCAGGCGGAGTTCTCGCTCTTGATGCAACTGGAAAGTTAGTTGCCCCAATTCCTGACATCGCGGAGAAAAGCAGACGGATTCTGTATTACGCAGGCGTTTCGAACGGGTGCCCCGTTGTTCAGATGCTGAGCCAGCGCCATCATACAGCTGGCATAGCGTACTGGCTGAAGCAGTGGCTGATGTCAGGAGCACCTGAACCTAGAGTTGCTGTCATGGACCAGAGTAAAGCACTTATGGGAGCTTGTACCGAAGCTTTCAACGGAAGATCTCTGCATGTCTATCTCGACACCTGCTGGGAGGTACTGCAAGGGAGCAGGATGACACTCCCTCCAACATGGATTCGTAATGATTGCGCTCATTCTCTCCATCTTGTTGCTCTGATTCCTTCTTTGAAAGAAATACCCAAACAGGTCCGTCGGTTTTATTTGTACGCGGCCGCCCAATTGATTATGGTAACATCCTTGAAAGAGGGAGAATCCCTGTTCAGGAGCATCTGCACGGCATCATTAGCTGAGAGTCCGGCTATTGCAAATGGAGCTGTAGAAATGGTACTGCGATGCTGTTCAGAAGACGTCGAGTCAGAGGTTGAAGTTGCCCTTGGTGAACAGGATGAAGATGAGGAAATTGATATCGAAGACGACATGGAATTGGAAGCAATCAGATCGCCAAAGAAAAATAAATTTGTAGGCATTGCTGAGCTGATCGTTGCTGAGGTGAAGTTGTTGTTGAAAAATAAGCCAATTAGCGGAGTTCAAATCCATATCATAATCCTGACATGCCTGAAGCGATTCTTCGAATAGTCTGGCAGCATTTTCCAATGGTTTCAGCTGTGCTGCTTCAGTTTTATCAAGTGGGCGAACGCCGCATAAGCAGTGCCAGCGTTGAATCTCGTCATCGGTACCTGAAACGAATTTTGCTCTCAAAAGAAAAACTGCCAGTAAGCATCGATGCATTCCTCTTGTCATTCCACGAGGATCTAAGTGGCATGCTGAAAATTAAGATCGCTCGGCAAAATCTTCAGAGTTATGTCGAGCCGCTTTACGTCACCCACTCTGGAAACCATGCACAAAACGATCAATCCGGTGCAGATCCTGAAAATGAGACGGCAACATTACCTTTGCAGGACAACGTTTGCTGTGTGTGCAGGCAGCCATATAATGGCAGCCACTCGTGCAAAGTCTGCAAACGTAAAGTCCATGCCATTTGCTGCGATATTTCTGAGGAAGACAAAGGCTACGGGGCACAAGGCGTTTGTCACTTGTGCAGTCCTGAGAATAATCGTGGACCTCATGCAGAGCTAGCCCACTTGAACGCAGAGGAAGCTTGGCAAAGACGAACACCTGAGGATGGTTCTTCAGCCAAAGCTAAAAGATCCCGTACTTATTTCAACAAGAATCCTGATTTGCGACCAGGAACAACTGCTATCAAAGTGCTGAAAAACGGAACGCTTCTGGAGGCGGTTCGTATGCCAAAAATGCAACACCCTCTAATAATAAAAAATACCTGTAGCTTTGATAGCGCCGCCTCTGCCGTGTTGGTAGCCATGGCAGATTCGGAAGCGTACAGATCCGTGGTACATGACGAACAGTCAGAGCTGTCAGATTTCTTGAAGCTGGCATCCAGCAACACATCTATGATCTCCATATACAAGGCAAGAGGGCAGCTTCTTTACAACCGTTTCCTGGAAATGAACGAAACCGTCTTTTCACTGGACTGTTTCATGGCGGTGGAAAAAATGATAGAGACCGTCGTAGATTTCGGTTTTTCGAAGCGTCTTAGCATTTGCAGCGATAACCAGTGTCCAGTCCTTTCGCTTCAAGAAAGGAGAGTTATTACTCCTGTTACTATGGATCTTGGAGCCTGCAGAAATCTTTCAGATTTGTCAGCTGGGCTTGAACTCCAAGTGGCTACGTTATTTGGACCATATATTTCCCAGTGTAAACGAAGATTCAGCTCGAGCTGTTTGATTCCGTCGACTGCACACCAGGAAACATTTACCGAAACGGAGCCAGCCATCCGTTATTTCTGTAGCGGACAAAGATCCGTTTCATCGTCAAATGTACAACCACATCTCTGGCTGGTTTGCCAATGTATTAATTCTCTTCAGGACTCGGCGGAGGATGGTGATCAAGGAACCGGACGTGAAAAGTTATACTAATTGGGGCTTGAGAAGATACCTGATGCCATTTCCATTTGCGGGACTGCCTTCACGTTACGAGCCTGCATCGCTCAGAAGCCCGGGCATTTCTTTTGTTATGCGAGGCGCCGTGATGGCCAATGGCAGCTTTTTGATGATATGAAAACTGCCTGCCAGCTCATTAGCAGAAAAAAGAATGTTTCCCCCCGTGTATTATTTTATACCATATGAAAACTTTGTTCTTGTAAATGTACTATGGATACAGGATGAACAATACTCATAGATGTTCCACGAGGAAAGTTTGGGAGGGGGGATGGCATAAATAAAGATAAGGATTCAGCATATATCAAAACCAGGCCGGAAATGGAGTAATATGTTTTGGTCATTAATTCTGAAAATGGAGTTTTAGAATTTTTTACTTTGTATATTTTGTGTCAAAATTTTGAAACCTGTGAGGCAGGAGTCTTTGATTTGTAATGCGTGGGGTGGGGTGGAAGACTTAGAGCTTGTTCATTTGGGAGCATAGGTGTACCTGGGGGGGACCCCTCCCCCAAATGGAGAAGTCCCAACCTCACTCTCGGAATTCTAGAGGCAGACCCCATCCCCAAATGTCCAAATCCCATCCTCAAAATTTTAAAAATTTTGGCTCAAAATTAAGAAAAAATCGAAATTTTTCCCAAAAATTTCATTTCTTTCAAAAAAATTACCAAATCGGTTGTAATATTGCCCATTACTGGTTGCACTCAGCGCTTTAAGAAAATCGCAATTTTTTCTTTAATTTTTTAAGAAAAATTTACCCCCTCCCCACATTCGATTGTTCCGGACCCACCCCACCTACCCTAATGTCGGCTACCCCCACCCCCAACTTTTTCTCAAGGTACACCTATGTTTGTGAGGGAGGTGGAGGTCCCCCGCCTACCCTGTATAATATTCAGTAATGTTTTTAAAGTTAACGGTCGAAAATCGTAATTTGAGTGCTTGACTGTAAGAATTAACGTTATTTGTTTTTAAAAGGCCGCAGATTCAAGTAAAGTTTTTGTATTGCGAGAAAAGACGATTAATTTCCAGCCTCACCACTCATACCTTTCCTGCAACTTTGGGTCTGGGAAGTTTGGAGGGGGGATTTTGAAAATTTGGTGGTCTACCCCCGAACTGCAAGACCCCCCCCAAAGTCTCTCTTAAAAGATTCGCACCTACGAAATTCCAAAAATGGCCAAAAAGTCAATTTTTTCGTAGTTTGTCTTATCAAAAAAGGCTTCCTTTAGTGTTTTAAGGCGTTCATACACAGGGGGGGAAGAGGGGAGTCGGAGAATCGGTGGGGTAGTTAAAACTAGGGGGATATTTTTAAAACAGCTAGCCATTCCCCAATAAAATAAATCGACACACTTATAAACGCGTAAGCAACCCCCACCCCAACCATGCATGACGAGTTATGATTGAAAAAGCCATAAATTAGCTATTTGACAACTATCGTTCTTCATGTGTCACAGTTTTGCTTGTTGCAAGGTTTAAAGATTAACAATTTTTATTTGGACATAATTAGTGAAATTTTACTTGGTGGATCAAAGAGCATTTTATATGATTAAATATTGGGCAAAGTTATATCATCTGACTCAAAAAGTGGTGTGTAGTGTTGCACCCTAGCACACCAGAACATTTCCTTCAATATTTCTTAAGTTAGAAGCGGATCAAGGAAAAAAACATTGTGGATCAAGAAGTTATCTATATTTGCGTTATGACTCAAACAAATATGAGTTTGACTCATGTCATGGGTGTGCTAAGGGTACCTACGTCTAAAGGAACATATCCTTATAATCAAATTAGAGACATTTAAGCCTTGCATAAACGGCGCGAATAGCAGTCTGTGTGCTGAGGTATTAAGTTCGTCTGCTTACTGAAAGCAAGAAATGAGTAGAGAGCTCGGTAAATACAGTGCATGCTGCAGAATCACAACATGTAATTATGATTACTGATTACTTTTCTGGATATTAACCAAATAGAATAAGTCTAACCAAATGCCCATATGTGCTGAAATTAGTAATCTTGGAGATGGGCACCCAGCCAAAATTAGCGATTTTTTGAAATCACCAACACGAAGTCTATTTTTTCCGAACACTTTTCAGAAAAGTGTTAGAATTTTAGTGAATATATCGACAAGAGATACCCGCAACTACCCGCGCGGGTAGCCTGCGGGTAGCAAAATTTCTATTATCCGCGGGTACCTGCGGGTACCCGCGGGTACCCGTGGGTACCCGCGGCCCACTTCCAACTCTGGGTCACCCTACAAAGATGAACTTATAGTCATTCGAATTCTCTCACCAAGACCTACAACTTTGCTCTTGAGAGTATTCTTCGATTCGTTAAGGTTTAAAAGATGACAGCGAAAATTGATTTTCGAGGTCCAAAACCGGCCATTTTTGGAAAAATCAAATATTGCAAGATTTCGACAGCTTCAACAGTGTTGGTCCGTCGGTCAAGTATTGTCCATGGTTGTAGTCCTAAAGGACATGCCATGTCCAACGGAGAGCTCTCTGAGGCTTCTCAGCCTTCGCACAGCACTGAAAATGTGAAATTTTGAAAATCTCAACTAGATTGTTTTGAACACGGATTTCTCTGAAAAAAATTTTCTGAAAAAACGGCTTTACACACGTATTTTTGAGACAATTGCCGAGGGCTATTTTTCATGGTTTTGCGTTTTGTCTTTCAGTTCGAGAGAAATAAGCGTCCAAACTTGAAAATTTTGACAAAAATCGGACAAAATTTACGTTTTTCTCAAAATCTTGAGATTCTTTACTAGATAAACAGTTTCAGAAAAAAAGCCCACGGGAAGACGTTTCTTTTGATTCCTGAACTGGTCGCTTTTCTTTAGCTTTCCCACACTTCGAGAAATCTATGTTCAAAAATTGTTTTCATGTTATTGCATGTTGTTGTTCAAGTTTCATGTTGTTCAAGCCGAAGAGTTGAAATGAGACTGCTATACTGTACCTAGTTGTAACAAGCACATTCTAAGCTTTGAAATGATATAAAAATTATCGTTGAGCACCACAAATTGAGCAAATTACAGTCTTTCAAAATTTGCTGCAAATACCCGAACCAGCACCTTAAAGTGTCTTTTATTTTTCCTTTCCTGTTTTGTAAGTATATAATTGTACTCAAACTCAACGCCTTCAGTTTATCAGGGTATTTTTTTACAGGTGACCTCCCCCCCCCGAAAATGCCTTCCCCCCGAAATCGTCCCCTCCCGGGATTTTTGCTCCCCCCCCCCCGGATTTTTTGGGTGCCTAAATTTTTGCCAAAAATAGGCAAATTTTCAAAACTTTTTCGGCGTCGCCGAAAATTGTTTCGTAAGAATAGCTATTTTTAGCTTCAATCATGGCATTTTTGAGAACTTTTATCATTTCACCATGCAAAATACGCCAAACAATACCATTTTTGTCTCATTTAAGTAAAAAATCTCGGGAAAATCGCCCACCCCCGGGAAGCCCCCCCCCCCCCCCGAACAAATATCCCTAAAAATACCCTGTTTATTTTATGACTATACACCGGCTTATATACGGGTGTTTACAAATTTTAGTTTGCTTTCATAACGTATATATATATATGTACGTCAGTGCTTAACGTTAACAGTGGCTGAAGTACTTGCATGTATATAACCCAAGGATGAGTGCTCTAGCCCCATGCGTCTCATCGCCCAGCCTCACCAGGTGCGCACCTGGCATGGGGAAACCGGGCGGTTATATACTTTCCTTCAGATAGTGATTAATGGCCTTTCGGACGAGTGCTTTATATGACATATATAAAATGAAAACAAAGGGTTTCCCACCCGACGGCGGGATTAAATGGAACCACAAAGGTTGTCCTACACAGTAGGATTAAATAGAACCACGAAGGTTGTCCTACAAAGTAGGATTAAATAGAACCACGAAGGTTGACACAAGTAAGATTAAATAGAACCTCATGGGTTATACATTAAAAGAAGGGGAGTTAGAGTATGAATTGGAAAATTTAAACTGAAAAGGAAGATTTTTGTAATTTTGTTACATATTTTGTTAACTATTTTCAAGATATTTGTATATAAATACACTGGTCGAAAGTTTTTCACCTAGGGATAAATAATCACCTAGGCGACTAGATGGAAAATATTTTGGTCAAAAACGTCATGAAAAATAGTTTTATATGTGGGGTCTATGATTCCAAAAAAAATTTCGCTCCTTCGGCGCTATTATATATTCTCACGCCTACTTTTGTGAGGGTGGGCTAGGCAATCACATTTTAGTTTCCATGATTCCACATGTTTATGGGAACGGCCATTGCCTATAGTATGCCCAGAGATATAGAAAGCGACATTGTTTTCTGTATATCTCACAAACGCTTCAAGATAGCTACCGTAAAACATTTTCTGAACCGGAATGATAAAATTTTTCTTTTCGGGAAAAATATTTTTTGAAATTTCCCATGCTATTTCAAGGAGTGCCGCTTTTATATGTCCAGAAAAATGGTACATGGTACTACCACAATTTTTTCAAGAAAATTTTCTCCTTGACCGAAAGTTCTACACACCACATTTCAACTTTTGTTGAAACTTCTATTTTCAGAATCCTTTGATCCTTGCCGCTTTTTCGACATTGGCTGGTTATTATTCGCGACTTGCTCAATGGAAAAAGTTTCGATTAGATTTTCAGGACCACCTAGGCATCCGCTTTCAGCTCATTTGGAATTTCAAAATTTGATTGTTGATTTTTTCGAAAAATGCCATTTTTGACTAAAAATTTCAGCAAAGCGAATCTAGCAAATGTGAGTAAAAATAACAGTCATCAAGTTCAATATGAGCTGAATCCAACGATGTAAAGTTTTCGTGGCTACGGTTTAGATTCTGCCAGCAATGAATTTTCAAACAATTTCCCATTGGTGTTTGCTAAGGTCAATCAAGGCGGTAACACCAAACTTTTCCTGAAAAAAATAGTGGGAGTAGCATATACCAATCTTTCTGGACATGTAAAAGAGGCACCTTTTGAAATTGCACGGGAAATTTCTGAACATTTTTCACGATAAGAATGATCTCATCATTCCGGTTCAGGAAATGTATACTTTGCGGTAGCTATCTTGAAGCGTTTGTGAGATATAGGTAAAGAAAACAGATATCGGTCCAAAACTGACCATTTTTCGGAAACTTATCTTATTGCAAAATGTCGATAGTTTCAACTGTGCTGGTCCGTCCGTCAGGTATTGCCCACATATGTACTCCTATGGGACATGTTATACCCAACGGAATGCGGAATTTCTACCTAAGCACAGCAACAACAATGGAAAATTTTGAAAATCGCCACCAGATTGTTTTGAACACGGATATTGCTCAACTCATGCAAGCAGTTAGAAAACATTTTGGGGCAATTACTTGAGAGTTTTGGGACAACTCAGCTGACAACATAAGTGAAAATGGCTGAATTTAGCTCACAACAGTGCATTTAGGCAAAATTGCTTCCTCAAGAAAAGGGGCGAACCCAAGATTTTGGAAAGGGAGGAATCTAGCCCGAAAAAATTTCGCCCCCAAGCGGATGAAATATTTTTAAAATTGTGAAAAAAACCCGTAGTGGAAGTCTGTAAGCATAATGATTTGAATAAAAAGTCAAGTCTTTCGACACTATTAAAACATAATGAATGGAAACGTTAGAAAGATTTTTGAGTAAAAAATTGAGGATTTTACTACTTGAAAACAATCCACAATAGAACATTTTTAATAAGATTAAATAATTAGAGGCCGAGAAAATATATATTTTGATATTATGAATATATAAGCTGTAACGGAAACCTTTAAAAGGATTTGAAATACGAACGTTTACTTTGGTACTTAATCAAAATACCCACCCCAGTCCCCCCCTGTAGACGAATATTTCTCTTTGGGGGCAATGTCACGAAACCCTGGATAGGACAGTGCCTCAAATTTAGATAAAACTTATTTCCATACCTTCATTCTTTTACGTATTAGAGTGCGTATATATATATACGTACTTCGCAAGATTTGTCTGCAAAAATTCCTACTTTTTTCGGAAAATTCCTACTTTTATTCCTACTTTTTCCTACTTTTTTGCAAAATATTCCTACGTTTTTTCCTACTTTTTTGATTTTGGGTATGTACGTAGAGTGTTGGTGTGTTTATGAAAAATTCCGGTTGTGAAATTAAAGAAATCAGTTTGAAAAATGCTAATAGGCGAGGCCTTAGTAGGCTTATATTGGCGCCGGAGGCAAAACGACAGAGTGCAAACATAGTGATAGACATCATAGTTACATCTCACCGTGCAAAACCGAGCCATGTCGTATACATGAGCTCTAAATAAATTAAATAACTATATAAGTCAAGTGTCAGCACTTATATATAAGTTGCAGAGCTATGTCTCAGCTGTCAGAGCGCCAAATTGCTGGGCTTATTCTAGGGATTTTTTCTTGGGGGGGGCGAAAATTTTTCGAAAAATATGCTAAAAATAGCGTTTTTTCTGGCATATATATGTATATATATATATATATATATATATATATATATATATATATATATATATATATATATATATATATATATGTATATATATAAATATATATATATATATATATATATATATATGAACAAAGTTGATTTTTATAGGAAAAATGAGCAGATTTAATGTTGAAAAGGGCAAAGATTGAGTAAAAATCGGCGTCTTTTGAACATTTTCAGAAAACTTCTGAAAATTTGCCTTCTAAGCGATTTTTTCAGGGCGCCAAATTTGGTACTAAATGGGGAGCCCACTTTTTTGAGGGGGGAAGGGTGTGTATGGGGGGCCCCCACTAGAATAAGCCCAGAATTCCACCCCCCCCACTAAAATAAGCCCAGAATTGAGCCAACTAAGGACTCCAGTTCCTATTAGCATTTTCCAAACTTGTTTCTTACTTTCACAACCGGAATTTTTCATAAACAGACCAACACACACTTAAGCTCTTGTCTGCGGAGCATTTTTGTTACTTGTTTGTTTATATATGGGTTTGCTAGGCAAAAGGGCAAGCCTTTAAAACGTCAAAGCTCCCTTATGAGACTTCAAACACGAGAACCGAAACCAATATATATATATATATATATATACTTTAAAAAGTGATTTTGAGGATAACTGTTTGGGCTTTTCCCACTAAGGAGACCTGGGCTACCCTCGCAACTGTACCACTTCCCCCCCACTGGGCCTCATCCCGACTTTTTTGCCTCCAGCTTGCTATATGGTGCCAATAAATGCCAACATTTAAGAATTTGTGGTAAATTTTCTAAAGCATTTGCTGCTTTGCCGGAATTTTATGAAAATCATTCAAATTATATATTCCCTTTCAGTTTCTTTTTATAATGAGTCTTTGTTTCAGGTTTACAAACTGGAAGCTTGAGATGAAACCTTTTATAAGCGTGCCATTAATGGAATGACTTTTGGTGGAGCGTTGCTGTTGCCCAGTGTTGCGTTCAGCCTTGCCCAACTCGTCGGGTTTAGTGGGCTCGCCTCCCATCAGGATACCAACATCTATTTCCTTTCATCCAGCAAGAACTATTGTTCTCGACTGCGGATTGACGAGGATTCCACCACTCCCTACCATCTCTATCATCTGCGTCTGCGGGCACGCCGCCCTTATACTCCAGAATCGGCAAATTCCAACTGAAATCGTCCACAAATCTGGGCGCTGGTGCTGCCCCAATAATGAACAACGTGACCTGCTGTCGTTGCTCTTGTCTGGATGGAGGAACGCTGCGATGCTCTGATGTCTTTCGACAAGCCGTTGTCGACACACCAGAGCAATGAAAGCTTTGAACTATTTCTGTCACGATCACTCCACTTCTAGCCCTCCCGCTGACTCAGGTCATGGCTACAGCTGTAGCATATCAGGACAACTGTGGCCGAGAGCACAGCGACCTGCTGGTTGGTTCTGCCCACCGAACGTTCCGGAGTCCTACCACCCGCTAGCTGAGGGACGTCCGGGTCAAACCCGCGCAGGAACTGTTTTTCGGCCACGTTTTCGCCGAACAATTCCTCTTACTCCCCTTCACCGGCTACTATGGGAAGGGTGACCGGCGTGATATTGATCTAAACATCCTTATAGATTATTAGTAAGGATGCACCGGGACTGGCCCAGGGACCGGGGCCAAATGCAGCGAAATTTTGGAATTACTTGATATTTTTACCAAAGTTCGAATTTTTAACTCGAAAATACATAAGTCACTGGTCAAAGTATTGTTTGTTTTCTCACCGATTTGAATGAAAACAACGATAGCAGCGTTTGTATTCCAGAACTTATTGCAAAATCTGACATTGAGAAATTGAAAAATGAATTTGAGAAAATTTTTGAAATTTTTCGATTTGGACACCCAATTTCCCGGGCCCGGTCCCTGGCCCAGTATGGCCCAGGCCTGGGCCACGACCTGGTCCTGGCCACGGTTCATCTCTAATTATTAGCAAAGTCACATGATAATTTGTCTGGATTCCCTATCGCTTGCGAATGTAAAAAACACTAAAATCCGCGAATTTTTCAAAAAGAGAATGTGATTTGTTAACTCAGAGTGGTTAAAAATATTCCTTCACTAAAGTTATTCTCATTTAGTGTGGTTTTAAATATTGGAATTGTATAAGCACTTGGGAATCGGGATTGATAAGATTGTACATTGCACCGATGTATGATATTGTACTATAGTATATATATACGTGTATAGGTGTTTGCATGTTTTCATCTTTATATGTATTTGTTTCTTAAATATATTAAATGCCAAATCTGCTAAATAAATGGGTGGGAGGTATTTGGTATATATCTATTGGAAATTCCAGTAGTATCTGCTGGAACTTCCAGTAGCATCTACTGGTTATTCCAGTAGTTTTATGACTACTGGATACTTCCAGTAGGTCCTACTGGAGGTTCCAGTAGTGAGGAGGCCAATTGGAGCAATTTGGTATCTATTGGAAATTCCAGTAGTAAATACTAGTCATTCCAGTAGTTTTATGCCTACTGGCTACTTCCAGTAGGTCCAACTGGAGGTTCCAGTAGTGAGGAGGCCAATTAGAGCAATTTGGTATCTACTGGAAATTCCAGTAGTATCCACTAGTTATTCCAGTAGTTTTTTGACTACTGAATACTTCCAGTAGGTCCTACTGGAGGTTCCAGTAGCTAGGAGGGCAATTGGAGCAATTTGGTAGTTACTGGAAATTCCAGTAGTATCTACTGGTTATTCCAGTAGTTTTATGACTACTGGATACTTCCAGTAAGTCCTACTGGAGGTTCCAGTAGCCAGGAAGGCATTTGGAGCAATTTGGTAGTTACTGGAAATTCCAGTAGTATCTACTGGTTATTCCAGTAGTTTTACGACTACTAGATACTTCCAGTAAGTCCAACTGGAAGTTCCAGTAGCCAGCACGGCATTTGGAGCAATTTGGTATTTACTGGAAATTCCAGTGGTATCTACTGGTTATTCCAGTAGTTTTATGACTACTGGATACATCCAGTAGGTCCTACTGGAGGTTCCAGTAGCTAGGAGGGCATTTGGAGCAACTTGGTATTTACTGGAAATTCCAGTAGTATCTACTGGTTATTCCAGTATTTTCTGACTACTGGGTGCCTCCAGTAGACCCTATTGGAGTTTCCAGTAGTCAGGAGTTGATTCTGAAGACTTAAGTAACTACTGGATCATTTTGGTAGTTACTACTGGAATTTCTAGTAGACACTGTGACTACTGGTTCACTCCAGTAGGGAACTACTACCCCGATAGTTAGTGCTTTATCGTCGCGGAGGAGTCCAGTAGAAAACTACTAGTTTCCAGTAGAAAACTACTGGTTTACTTTTAAGAGTGTGTATATATGCATTTTCAAGCAAAATTAAATGAAATCTTGCACGTGCAAAATTCGTAGCGGTACGCAGAGACACGTTTTTGGTTTTTGATTAGTATAAATTATTAACTTTTTTGAAATTGTGTAGACAACGCAAAACTGGAAACATGACCCGGAACTAGGCTTGTAGCTGCGTTCAGCAAAAAATTTGAACAGCTAATAAATGAATTAATTTTACAAACTAAAGCTTAACCAAACAGTGGAGTACGCTGGAAGCCTAACACAGGGCCCTATTCAAAATCAGCGCCCTGGCTTTCCCTTCTAGTTAAGGAAATGAATTGAGAAGAGCCATTCCCGATAGTGGAAGCGCCCGCGTAAATACGTTTTTCCATAATGAAATCACAGGCGTAAACAATGGTCACTGTTCAAAACGGTGGGTTTACAGTTATAACACTCTGATGGTTCCAAAGTGTCACCAGCTGGCTTTTTCCTACAGGGCGGATGTGGGGGGGCGGACCACCTCCCCGAAAATCGACCTCCCCCCCGACTTGGGTAGCCTCCCCCCAGAATCGCCGCCTCCAGGATTAAGGCCTGCAGGCATCACAGACTTCGAAAGTCAACAGAAAAATAGGGTTTTTAGGGTAAATTTGGAAAAATGTTCCGCTTCGCCGGTTTTTTAGGTCTTTTTGTTGATATTTTAACGTTTTTAAGCTCAAATTTAACTTAAAGATACAAAGCGAATTTTTGATAAACTTCCATTGCAGAAAATCAACTAATTCGTTTCTAGGAGCAACAGTTGATTCTGAGACTAAACGTAATTTTAATGCGCAGCCTCCCCGATCAGTTGAAGAAACAGTTTTTCCGCCGCCGAACTACCACCGGCTCTGAATGCAGTGCTCGAACAGGGCTTGAAATCATCAAGGTTTATATTGCCGGCGGAATCCTATAGAAACTAGATTTTTTAAGCAGGCGTGGAAATATTTTCTCAAAATAAAGTGGACGCGATGAAGAAAAAAGGAGCAAATTTCCAGACTGCCAACCGGCAACTGGACCGTCCCAAACAATAGGATGCCGAAAATGGGCACTTGGGCCATATGGCCCATCCGGCATTAAAGGATTAAAGCATTTTTTGTGAAAAGTTTCGCCTCCCCTGGAAATCGGTGCCCCCTCAAGACTTGCCGCCCCAGTCTTCCCCCCAACCAGAAATTTTGGCCTAGGAAAAAGCCAGACCAGAGCATGGAAACAGTTCATAAGAGGCAATACTATGTTACATCTTTTAATCATAAGTGGGAACTGCAGGGGCGTATCCAGGGGGTGGGTCCATGGGGTACGGACCCCCTTTAAATTTGTAGCTATTTTCCCCCAAAATTTCGCCATTTAAGGGAAAAAAGGTTCTGACAGACAGCCTTTTCTCCCCAAAATTTCGCCATTTAAGAGAAAAAAGGTTCTGACAGACAGCCTTTTCTGATTCGACCCCCTCCTTTTCAAAATCCTGGATACGCCCCTGGAGGGAAGGAGGACCCCACTTTCAACCTGTCCCGAAACGGCCCGCATCCCGTCCGGGGGAGTCCATCCAAAGGTGATGGATTTGTTGGCCACATCGTGGGGGAGCGGAGACTCTGGGGGCCTTCAGCGCCACTGGACAAGAGGAGGCCCCGGCCTCGGGTCACTCCCAGCAGCTGACTGGCTGTGCTTAGCACCTGCCGTCGGGCGAGTCGGTCTTCTGCAAACCAAAATAGATCCTTCTGGCTTGCAAGAACCAAAATGCTCCTTCGTCGCATGTAAAATACATATGACTTCTCGCAGGTATGGCTGTGACCTGGCCATAGAGTACGGCCCGGCCCGGCCCCGGCCCGTCTAACCTGCAGAGCCCGGCCCGCTTCAAGGCCCGCGCCGGGCCGACGGGGCAGACCGGGCCTGCCAGGCTAGCGGGGCCTACGGGGCCGTGGGTTGCGTATGGTACTGGTTTCCTTTCGGGTATTTTTGACTCATACGGCTTTAATCCTTTACGTAAACTGCTGAAACTTACGAAATAACCTATTTCCGTGCTCTTTAACATTCTGGGACCAGTCCAAAAGAAAGTTTTGGTTTTTAGCCTTAGGCTCCCAGTAAGTAGACAAGACACGGGATTGGTTGTTATGGCTTGAAAGAGGACACGGAAACGAACATTTTTGCACAGACAACCTTTGAGCTGTCTTCAGTGCCTAAGTCGGTATAAGCAAAATACTGTTTTTAGGGTAAAAAATGGCCATTTTTGAGGTAATAAGTTTTTTCAAAATTACTGCCACATGGAAGTTGGCTTATACTAAATCGATGCAGCGTCCGAATGCGCATTTTATGAATGCCTATTAGCCGGAATTTATTGCTTTAAGCTAGAGATTTTCCCGAAAAACCATCTTGGCAAAACTGCGATTATTTTTGTTTTAAACATCAATTTCTCCTAAACTACTAAACAGATTCCGGAGATTTTTGGCAGAATCGAGATTCGCACTTTTGCGGAGCGAAGCGTTTTTTGGGCTAAAATCGGAGTTTTGTGGAATTTAGGTATTATATAAATAAATACAGGGTAAGTTTGCGTTGGTGTGTGTTATATTTAGATTAGTATTATTGTATCCCTCCTTGATTAATTTTATTACTTTATTTTTGTCCAGTTGTGCACTTTTATATGTATTATTGGTATTGCTAATGGCACCTATTTCCTTAAGTATTTACTCTATGTAAAACTGCTTGCATATAATTGCAATACTTTGATTGGCTTTATCCACTAGAGTAAAGACATACTTCTCATGATATTGGGCAATTGTGTTTTTATTTATTCTAAGAATGCTGTGGTTATTTTGGAGATACGATTTTGGCACTTCATATTTACATAGTTGCTTTTTTTACATTTCCATAATACGGGATGCCCGCATAGCTAAAATTATTATATCCGATTAATAGTTTCTGTTCAATGTTATTATGTATTCTTTAAATGTATGTTCAATGTCTTCTTCAGTAGTTTGTGAATCTGTTTTTCTGGGAAGTCTGTATTTGGGTCCCATATCAAGAAATTTTTTGAACTGGTTTTCTTTAACAATGGTAGTATATCCCGTTATTATATGTCCATGAAAATTGTCTACGTATGTAGATTTGCAGTCACATTGGTTTAATCCTTTGATGTAGTTATCCACGCATTGGCCAACGTTTATGTTGCTGATGGTTTCTTTATAATTAAATACTAAGTCTGAAGTTGATTGTCGTATTCATCTAGGATTCTTGGTCGAAAAGCAGACTGGGTACCAAAACCACTTTCGCTTTCCTGTCGTTGTTCTCCGTTTGATTTCCTTGAGGGTGATTGGTAGGAACCGCAGATCTTAAAAGCAAGCATAACTCGCCTCACAATTCCATCTATTACAGCTGGAGACGCCCACACGATCTGAATTGAGTCCATAGAAGCTCTCATAAGACTAACAGCAAACTTATTTCCAGTTAGAAAACTTTATGTTTTGAGTTGATACTTTATATGAGATTTTACTAAGTTTATTTAGGTTTGGAGTAGTTTCATGTACCCATTAAGGTTACTGGTACAGTTAACCTATTGACCTAATCCGCAATTTTAGATTTAATTGATACATGTCATGTATATAAGTCTATTGACTCAGTAAGTAGTATGTTCTAGTTTAAAAATTGTAATTTGTTGGTTCAGCTGACATTTTGCAAACTTTAACGTTAGTGAAGATTTTGTGTTAAAGATTCAGTATCAAGAATGTTCCATGAATAACAATTGTAATAATACGGTCACCTCATAGTTTAGAAGTGACATGACATGGGTGGAGTTTGAGCTGATAAATTGCCGATAACTATATTGTTTTTTTAAAATTTAACACGTAACAAACAAGAGAACACGTAAATTTAATTTAAATTTAATACATTGTGGCACACGTTACATAAAGCTGCCACATAATTTCACAGGTGCCACTGTCCTGAAACGACCATTTTTATACTACTGTCGTAAAAACAAAAAGTTCATTTTGGTGCCCTCTTTCATTTCCAGCCAGCCCTGTAAGGTAAACTTTACACAAAGCGATACCAGCCCCCTATAACACTACCACATTTACCAGAGCATGACATATGAGAGAAAGCGCCTACAGGACAAGCCGAATTCACTCGACTCAAGGTTGACAGTTGGGAGTGCCGCGCATAGGGGAGGTCGAAGATAAGACCGAGGTCGACGACTGACGAAGGAGTTTGGTCCGGTTGATCCACTTGGAGCTGCACCGACAAGGGAATTTACGACTGAGCTTGCAGTTTGCTAGCAATTTGGTACAAGCAATCAATGTAATAGTTTACGGAGAGTTTGAAAGTATTGTTGAAATAAGTAGATCACGTGAACTGCTGATGAATTATAAAGCGTGAGGAATACGCTGGAAACTGAAAGATTGCTGAAAGGAGTTCCCACCTTCAAAGGGGTATTTGCAAAGCATAAGCTGGTGTTGGATGGTCCTAGTGGTATGGTGGCACCCTAGTGGTATGGTGGTATGGTGGCACCCTAGTGGCACCCTCGTCGCATCCTGGCCACCACTGGACGGCAATCGATGCACCTGTTGACCGACAGATGGATTTTTTGCTCCTACGGAATGAATCCTAAACTTTATGGGCTAAATTTAGTGAAAGCTTGTATAATGTTACGCCTATGCAATTGTTGGTAGCAGTGCTTGTGGACTTTATGCTGTAGCTTTTTGATCTGGACGTGTTGGAGCTATGGTAATTTTAAACGGTTTTTTAAACTTTTCGCAAAAGATTGTGATAAAAATGAGAAATTTGTAAAAAAATTGGTAAATATGCTTTGTAATCGATGGTGAATTGTTTAAGCTAAATTAACTGTATGTCATTTTGTTATTGCTTTAATTAAAAAAGTAACTAAAAATGTAGTTGGTTAGTTCAGAGCTTGATAATTACTGTAGAAGAGCTGGTTAATGAGGATACTCGTAAGATGCCCTCGTCTCTACAACCTCACTCCTGGCGATGTACCCTTTCGGGGAGCTATCTGTCATGTCGCCACTAGCGGTTGCCCCGTCTTGCGACACCGGTCTTCCCATCCGCTAATTGTAGTGACATGACAATTCGTCCAGAGAGCGGTCCATCACTGGAGAGAGACGGTCTTTGCATAGTACAATATCAAGGACTTACACGAGAGCTTACTCATAAAGTTGAACTCATACAGTAATCACCATTACCATGATTTACTATTTTTATATTTTTAATCAAAAGTATTTTAAAACAAAACATTTCGTTGTACAAATATGCAGAGATTTGCATTAAATTTGCAAGAAAGAAATAAATTGACAGCACAAATGAAAACATTTGAGGTGATACCTAATTTGCATATTTAAAGCTTGAGGTGAGACAAATCAGATGACAGACCTACATGATGATTCTGCTTTGCTGACGGACAGGACTGAGAGAGTTTCCAGACAGATAAAGCTGAGGGGATTAATATATATATATATATATATATATATATATATATATATATATATATATATATATATATATATATATATATATATATATATATATATATATATATTGCTGTTTATCCATAGGGTGTGATTTATTTCTTTCGTGTTTTGGGTTATTTCTACATTTTTGTTGACACTTTTGAATAAATTATTTTTGATTATCTACTGGAATATCCTCGTGTTTTAAACTCATTCAGGCATTTTCTCATTCATGAGATTAGATCTACATTATTATTACATATATCGAATACCCGTTGCATCTGACTACTTATGGTGTCGTTTATGATTTGGTTGCTGATGTTAGAACTTATAGCTGGATACCTTATTACTTTAAAGTTGCAATTGTCTCTTATCGTAAATTGCTATTTTAGCTTGGAAATTATCCATAATTCTAATATTAAAATCTAGTACATCAGCTTGGTTTAATTGTCGATATTGAAATCATTTAGTTCAAGTTCACTAGGATATATACTAGGATAAATATTTACGAAAACATTTTTGTCATTTGATAAAGTCATGTGCTCAATATATCCATGGCAATTTTGAAGTTTTCCATTAGTTCTTAATTATTTCTGTTTTTCATAACATAGTCGTGCTTATATTTATGTAATACAAGATTGGTTATGGTAGGACTCACATTTGTACTCATTGGTATTCCTTTTACTTGTTGAGAAATTGCACAAGATACATAAAGCTGCCACATTATTCCACACGTGCCACTGTCCTGGAACGCCCATATTTATACTACTGTCGTAAAAACAAAAATGTTCATTTTGGTTCTCTCTTTCCTTTCCAGCCATAAGCCTGTAAGGTAATGTTTACACAAAGCGATACCAGCCCCCTATAACACTACCATATTTACCTGAGCATGACATATGAGAGAAAGCGCCTGCCGGAGAGAAGCGGTCTTTGCATAGTACAATATCAAGGACTTACAGGAGAGCTTACTCATAAAGCTGAACTCATACAGTAATCACCATTACCATGTTTTACTATTTTTTATATTTACAATCAAAAGTATTTTAAAACAAAACATTTCGTTGTAGAAATATGCAGAGATTTGCCTCAAATTTACAAGAGAGAAATAAATTTGTGGAGACAGCACATGTGAAAACATTTGAGGTGATACCTAATTTGCATATTTAAAGCTTGAGGTACAATTACTATACTACTAGTATTCAGATAATTATTAAAGACAAATCAGTTGATAGACTTACATGATCATTCTGCTTTGCTGACTGGCAGGACTGAGGGAGCTTCCAGACAGATAAAGCTGAGGGGATTAATATATACATATATATATATATATATATATATTATATATATAAAAACATATATATAACATATATATATGTGTTTTTAATCCATATGGTGCGATTTGTTTACTTTTTCATAACATACTCGTGCTCATATTTATGTAATACAAGATTGGTTATGGTAGGACCAGGATTTGTACCCATTCGCATTCCTTTTACTTGCTGAAAAATTTTATAGCCTACAGTGAAATAGCTTGAGTGTACTAGCAACTTTATCATATCTGTAAGTAATGTATTCTATTAATTGTGCAACTTCCTTTAGATGTAGCACTACCCCATCTAGTAGAATAATCACTTATACGTGATCTCATTGATTCGAAAAGTATTTTATCAATTGAATTGAATTTAATAGTGTCAAAGTTTGACGATGTGTAGAGAGTAGTAAAGTCAAAAGTGTTGATTTCTTTCATTTGTCTTTTGTTACTTAGTTCATTAATTGTGTCTACTATTGGTTTGTTAGAATTAATAACCCAGTAACTCTAACACCCTGTTATTTGCTGCAGTAATTTACTGTATAGGACACGTGATTTTAAAATTAAAGTTAAGGCCTTATGTATTTGAACTGATAGTTCTTTTAGAATTGAGTCTTTACTAGCTGCTATAGCCCTTAATTTAGTAGGACTTTTATGTAATTTAGGTTTTAAATATATATATATATATATATATATATATAGGAAAAGTTTGCATATATATATATATATATATATATATATATATATATATATATATATATATATATATATATATATATATATATATATATATATATATAGGAAAAGTTTGCGTTGGTGTGTGTTATATTTAGAATAATATTATTGAATCCCTCCTTGATTAATTTTACTTCGTTTTGTCTAGTTGGCATTTGGTGAGAGTGCGATTTTGGCACTTCGTATTTATATAGTTGCTTTTATTTTTTACGTTTCCATAATACGGGATGCCCGCATAGCTAAAATTATTATATCCCATTAATATTTTCTATTCAATTTTATTATGTATTCTTTAAGTGTATGTTCAATGTCTTCTTCTGTAGTTTGTGAATCTGTTTTTCTGGGAAGTCTGTATTTGGGTCCCATATCTGTTTTCTAGGTGCTAAGAGCAGACACTGACGGATCGATTGATTGAACGAGAGGGTTGACTGACCATGGGCGAGTGCTTTTAAGAAAGAGGGTAGCCTGTAGAAATTCCTGGGGCCAATTTCATAAAACTTTGCAAGTTGCGGATCCCGCAACTCGCAGCTGCAAGTTGCGGATTTGCAAGCTGCAAGTGATGAATAAAGGGTCAAGTGCGGAATCCGCACTTGCACTTGAATTGCGAGTCAAGTGGGCTACAAGCTACGAGTTCGCTTGAACACAAGCAGCAAGCAAGTGTTTCATAAAACCCGCTGGAACACTCACTTGTAACTTGCCAGTGCGAGTAAAGTCGTCTAGTAGATTTTAACTAGACGATTTTCAAAAACATTGAATATCTTAGTTAATCTTCGCCAGTTTTTAAGAAATAACTGCTCTAACATGTTTTGCACACTTTGTAAAAATTTCAGTAAATTTTAAGTAGTTTTGAAAAAGTTACGATTTTTTAAAGAATTTCAGTCATTTTTGCTTCTACTCGCACTTGCAATGCAAGTACTCGCACTTGCATTGCAAGTGGGTCAAGTTCCGCAACTTGCTTAGCTAATTTATGTTTGCCAAGTTTGCGGAAAGGTTTTATGAAACACTTGTAATCCGCACTTGCGTTTCAAGTGCAAGTACTCGCAAACTCGCACTTGCAAATCCGCTAGATTTTATGAAATTGGCCCCTGGAAACAAATAATCATCTCTAATAATCATCATCTCACCAAAACACATGATTGTATCATCAAAATATATCTACGTTACAGATTGGTTGAAATGGGTTTGAGAGAAACTTGCTATAATTGTATCGTATCGGTCTTGTTTTAATTATTGTTTTTAAAATTAAGTTATTTTGTAACTAGCTCTGCAGTTTCTGTTTGACTTTTAGCATGGATATTAAATTCACACTCACATTTGTAGGTCTGCCTTAACTTGAGCATTGTTTAAACGTTATTTGGTATTATTCTTAACTACCGAAAAATATTCTATTTCAGAAATTAATGTTGGTTTTCAACTTTATTATGAGTTTCTTTAATCAATGTTCGAGCCAGCTACATTTGGTAAATTGTCAGTCCATGATAACAAAAGTGGTTCATACCTGTCAGGTCAACATGGATTGGACGACAAGATAAGCCAAAGGCTTACAAGGATTTGCTGCCCAACTTAAAGAAATTACCTGACTTTTCCAGGATTGCTTAGTGTTTCAGGTTCACTTCAAACGTAAGAAAAATGTTGGGCGGTATCTTGAAAGAATTATGGTAAAGTATGATGTCTGGTGCGTCACTTCTTATCATTATTCTATTCCCAATCAGCCAGGAGGAGAGCCCATATCATGAGTACAGAAGCCAGCCCTGTAGTTTAAGCCGGTAATTTAGTGAGCCGAAGCACAAATAAATTGTGTGTTGGTGTGAGAGGAGGGAGTTTTCTTTCCACTGTTTTCCTATCTAAGTAAGTTTTATATCAATTGATTCAGAGAGAAAGAGAGAGCAATTTTTGGTTTGGGCTGAGCCAGAAATTATGACGGTGATGAGGACTATTAGACCAGGCCTGTCCCTGTCCCTTTCCTGCAATTTGGGAGCTCTGAAAAAGTAATTATATTTTTTATCAAGACCAGCCGCCCGTATGGAAGTCTCCATCTCTCTTTAATGCTATCCTATTTCTAGCTTTCTGCGTTCTGCATCCCATTTGTGGGATCTGCTTAAAATTTATGATAAAAATCAACTTTCCTCAAGTCTGTTACGCGTGTATATAAATATGTACATAACTGTGGAGAGAGGGCTCAGTTTGAGCAAGTTTGTTTGAAAACAAGTTCCGGATTGGTATGAATTGTCCAGAAGAGTCATATTGCATTTCTTTATCACAGTGTCACTCACACATTCAGGTCAATTTTATAGCAGTTAATTGGTCCGTACTTTGGACACGTGCATACGGTATTGCCGCAACATTCGATAAGTATTCAAACTTTTGAAATAAGTATGCAAACTAGTAGCGGAGTATTCTTATAGCTGTTTTCACGCAAAAGATTGACATCTTCGTATAAGGGAATCTGCTCAGCGTCCGTCCTAGAGCTCAATAAATTGTCAACCGATGAAATGTTGAATTGTGTTTTCATAGGCTTGCCTTGGAGACGCCTGAAATAAAACTAGAGAGAAGAAGAGATTAAGGTTTGTAGACATCGTGGATCATTCATGATCAGGCCTGATTGGGATTATTACGGATACAATCAGAGCCTGCTTCCACACCACTAAACGGTTTTAATTTCTAACTGTCTTTCAATAGAAACTAGGATCGAAGTATCGAACTAAGATTTAAGCATGTTTAGGCGGGCTCGAGCCGTTGGCCGTTAGTTTCATATAAACCAAACTCAACACAAAGAAAGTTTCTTTTTGGCCCGATCTGATCAAATCCTTCTCAACAGTGATAAACAATAATTAGACAGCTATGCAAATTAGACAGCTATGCAGATTGCAGACTGTTTGTTTTTAGGAGTTTTATTACATCATCCCTGGCAAAGTCAATAATTTTGCATTATTGGCTAATATAAGCGTGGGCTTTGTTGACTCCCGGTTGACTTTCTTCCTTTCACCTTGTTTACAATTCAGACAATCAGACAAATTATTCCAAGTATTTTAATGTTGACCCAGGGAGGGAGGTTTTTCTTTCATTTAGAAACTTGCTTCCCCATTTTCAGCAATCTTCTCCTATCTCTCTCTTTCTCTCCCTCTTCAGGGTCAATTCAGATCCTTCCATGATTTTGCATGTTTGTGTAAATGTTCTCTGTGTCATGAAAGCAGGCGTAGGAAATTAGTTGATAATCCTGCAAAGGATGTTGCCTGTTATCATAGTGGTATAGTCAGTGGTGAACAAGTTTGCTCTACCTCGGAAGGACGCCGGCTTGATCCCTGGTTTGCCAGAGATTCAACGTTTCAGCCTGATTTATGCTGAATGCAAACCCTCCTTGTCTCTCTCCTGGGTTGTTGGACGACTGAAAACAACCACTGACCCTCGTGTTTATGTCCTGTTTAAACTACAGTCAAGTTTTAGTTAAGCTTGAGTTCAGAATTTACAGTAATTAAACATCACATACTAAAAATTTCAACTTGAGATGGATCAGTTTTCTTAGCAGGGGATAGGCGGAACACATTGCAAGTAGCCGGTATATATCCAGTGGTAGCAACCCTCCGGGAGGGGCTGCGTGCCCTACTCTTAACGACAAGTGGATTAAGCGTTCCTTACGTTTTTCTTACGAAGTTTTGACGATGCAGCGTAATAAAATTGGACTTATTTGCAGAATTTATTGCTATGTAAGAACAATTTGTTAACCTCACAAATTGTACACGAAGACGTTCCTTCGTCGAGAGCTGGGACGCTTTCCCCGATGTACCTAAAGGCTTGGAGGGTTACATACTGAAACTTAAAATAGTCAACAATGTGTCTGCTTAAAACTTGAGTATAGTACAGAGGACAGAAAACGATGTCGTTACATGTGTTGACGTTTGATAGTTCACTGGGACTCCGAGAGATGAGGTTAGACGTTATCTAACATCAGGACCCAATATCATCATTGTCTAACCCCGGCTAAGCTTGGATCTTTCTAGCACTTGATTTAAGAGCGGATCAGAGACCTACTTGGGCGCTGACGGTGGTGATAGGTACTGGCCTCTGATGTATTTCGCTCACACTTTCTGGACAGAGCGTGGAGCAAGCTTCCACGGAACGAAGGATCTCGTATCTTGAAATGGGTCTTTCCCGATTTTTAGCTGAAGAGTGATTTAATGAGAGTTCATGAATAGTTTCAAAGCAGCAAGTTAATCAGTCTCTATTAGTAGATGGAAAGCCTTCGAGATATATGCATGTATATTCTGCAGGTAGGGAGATAAATGCATTGGTAATTTGTTTGAAATTGAAATGCAAACAATTTCCTTGACTTAATCATGAATAATTTATGAGATAAGGCGCTCCGTGTCTGTTGTCTATTTTAGATCAACTCATTCCTACCCCCAACCTTTTCAGCATAATGTTTTGACTGGCAAATTTTGTTTTCTGAAAGATTTTCAGTTTCACGATAAATAATTCAGATCATGGTGGAGCAAATTAGAATAGGAATGGCAAGGACAATTTCCCAATCTTAAAACCGACCTAGACCTATCATTGAACTTATTGTTTTTTATTTTGATAGACTGTACCTTCCTCAATTCTTGGATAGTTGTCATCATACGTGTGCTTGGGGGGGGGTTTGGGGGGGGTGACCCCCCCCCCAGACCTGAGCTCACCCCCCCAGAGGGGTCCCTCACCCCCCCCCCCAGAATCCGGATTCCGCCCTTCACCCCCCCCCAGAACTTCCCCTCCTGCACATGTCTGGTTGTCATATGATTTGAAAGCTTAGAATGCGCTCGTTACAACAACCACGTAGACTAAGGCTATCTCAATGCAGCTGTTACGATTGCACGAAAGTAATTTTTATGTTGCCGAGTTTTATTGGGTTTATTTTATTTTACACAAAAAGGCAACCCTTTCATCTTGGTACGTCCGTTTTTGTTATTATTAACATTAACATATGATTTCAAAAAATTTCTTCAAAAGTGGTCTATATGAATGAAACGTTCTCTAATTCAAGACAAACTCTAACAAATTTTCTGCTTGCGGCATTTACCGGAAATGCGTATAGCAAAAGTTTCGCCCGAGAAACTGAAAATCCGGGAATTCACCAAAAACCAGGATCTTGGACCAAAAACTTTTTTGTCTCCGATTTTGCTCAAAGGCTGGCCATAGACTAATTGGAAGGCGCAGATTTCGCAACTGAAAATGAAATTTCCATAAAATTTACAGATTTCGACATATTCGCCAAAATTCCGGATTTTGAAAAAATTCTTCAAAAGTGGTCGATATTGCGCTCAAATGAAAGAGCTCGTCGAGCGGAACAACATACCTGCTTGCGGCATTTTTCGGAAACGTGTCTAGCGAAAATGACGCCCGAAATCTGAAAATCCGACAATTCACGAAAACCCGGATGTTGGACCAAAAACTTTTTTGTTATTGGTACTATTAGTACTCGTTAGTACTCGTTGACCATTTTATGGAAAGTTTTCAAGCAAAATGATACAGTGTGTTTCTGAATAACTTTCCAGGGACGGTTTTTGATTTTGTTTAAGCATCGTTTCAGATGCAAAAAATTTCAAATTAAATCAAACTTTGGATCTCTTTAACTTTATCCCCCCTCAACAAAAGTTCGTCAACTTTAAAGACTTATTGCAAGAGATCAACAGAACTTTAGAGCATGATTTATACATCGCTGGAATGCTCGAGATGTGCTCTACTTAATGATGTAAAGTAGTTTGTAGTAGCTTGCGCTATAAAAAGTGAAGCTTAACAAACTATCAAAGTTACCGCTTTTTGCAATTTTTGGTAGTCTTTTAAGCTTAACTTTTCATAGCAGCAAGCTACAGCAAACTGCTTTACACCATTAAATACAGCACATCTCGAGCATTCCAGCGATGTATAAATCATGCTCTAAAGTTCTGTTGATCTCTTGCAATAAGCCTTTAAAGTTGACCAACTTTTGTTGGGGGGGATAAAGTTAGAGATCCCGAACTCTAATGCTATTAAATGGAAGCTGTAACAGCGAAATAAAAAACTGCCAGGACAAATTATCGAAGTTTCTGTATGCAAAACATCTTTTATCTCGTCCAACTGACATCTAGCAAACCACAAATGTCCACAAATTCTAATTCAATGTTCCGATTTCTGTTGCCAAACTTAGCCGATTGAGAGGAAGAAAGAAAGATTTAGAGAGGACTAGGACACACGTTTTCAGAACAGGTAAAAGAAGTTCACATGTCAGCCTGGTCTACGGAGTTTCTGGGTTTACATGAATGAGGGCGTTCCAAGTGAAGAATTGAATTCAAAGAAAGTCATCTGTCACTGGGCTGAGACTAACCTTTTGATGAATGCTCTCCACTCAGAGCCAACCCCTCTCCTCCTCTCTGCTAATTCGGAATGGTGGTTCTTCAGTTTTCGGAAGAAAAAGTAAACGAAGGGGTTTGCATGGGATCAATCTTTTTGGAGTTTTCAATCTCATACTTTCTATCCAATCCCACTCTTATTTATGGTCAAGTCCTGTCTAGATTCAACTTCTTTAACAGAGAGTTCTGTGCTGAAGCTGCTACAGGGACAAGATCTTTTTCCCAAACTAAGCAACGAAGATTATGAGAACTTCTTGCAGCGCTAATGCACATATTTGCAAAACCTGGTCTAAAAGCAGTGGGCCTAGATTAAGGTTTCGACATGAATCTGCAAGACGGGTCTTTGACTTGGTCTTAAGAGTTTGCTAGTAGGGAAGATGTCAGGGAAGTATGACGTGTTGAAGTGAGGATGTGAGATGTGATAGGGAAGTATTACCAGGACCTGGGTTCCACCCTCTGACTGACAACTGAGTCACAGTGGAACACTTTCTCACAGTTTACTCTGGGATAGTTAGTGTTTGAGGCCGGCCTTTGACTTTTGCTCGCCGGCCGGCCACCGGCTGGGATACAAATCACCAATCAGAAATTTATAAAATAGAGCAACTAAGCTTAACATGGACAAAAACTCTAATTCTGCTAATTTTTTATGCCATGCTGTGCTACTTTTCTAAGATAACATCGAAAAATAAGTATCTTAGCAGGCAGTTATAATAACTGCACTGCAAACTAGAGATGAGGATTTTGGCTCGAGGCTCGGCTCGGCTCCGCTCGGCTCGCGAGCCGAGCCGAGCCGAGCCGGCAGCAATTTCTCCCGAGCCGAGCCGAGCCGAGCCGGAGAACTGAAACTCCGAGCCGAGCCGAGCCGAGCCGACCCCAGCAAAAAAATAGTAATTCGACCAAATTTCCCTGCTATATTTTCACTTGTTTAACTAAAATTGCCAATAATTTCAGTGAAGACTAATACTAATTGCCAACAATTTTCTTTAGCTTTCTCGATATCTTCCAAGCAAATGTTAATCTTAATGTTAGGCTGTCCTTGACACCAACTTGTATATGGTATTGATCATACATGGGCAATGAACTTGGCGCTAGCCTGTACAGCCTTCGAGCTCACTGCGCGGGGGGTCAAATTTTAATTTTTCATGATATGTGTCGACTGTGGTTTTTACAACCTTCTGCTTATGTCACGTATCTTTCAAACCCCTTTGTCGGAAAGATTTGCTAACTTTTACGCAATCCTTCAAGAATTTGATGAATCTAGCAAAAAATCTTAAAATTTTAATTCTCTGGTTTTACTTCAATAGCAAGGGATTTTTATGAATGCAGTCGTAATTCATTATGTTTTTAAAATTTAATTAGCATTATTGAGTTGTAACTAGTTTTCAAAAAATAAAATCTTAAAACCAACTTTTTTAACAATAGTTTAACAACAGCTTCTGCTGTATATGATGTCTCCTTATTGGAAACGTAAATGGAAGTAAATTGCTGCGTAAATGTCGTCTCCCGTTACGGGAATAAAGACAAATCTGCCAATCGAGGGCTTAGTCTCAGGATCTCGCGGTGTGGTGGCTGCTCGAATCGCTTTCGACACTACGACCAGTACCTAAGTCGTCTGCAAATGATTTGGCCCCCCTCCATTGCTCGTGTAGATAATATTCAACGAGACATAGGCCAGTTAAGATCTGTGGTGAGGTTCGTACTGTGGCTTGTCCCAGGGGCGTGTCCAGGATTTTAAAGAGGAGAGGGTTTTAACAAAATTTTACTGAAAAGGAGGGGGTTTTGACAAAAATTTAAGTATATACACATTTTGTAATGGAACATTGATAAAATACAGCCAAAAAGGAGGGGGATTCAACCCCCAAAACCCCTCCCCTGGATACGCCATGGCTTGTCCAGCTTGGCGAACCAAGCATAGTCTAGCCTCCCAACGAAGTGGAGCTGATCTATCGTGGCCATATAATCTGGGCTGGATTCTGACTTAGAGTCGTTCAGTTCGTTCGGTCATAATCCATCAGATGGTAGTTTCTCACCATTGTCTCTCGCGTACTAAGCAGGACTACTATTGCAGGTTTTACCAAAAGGCAAAACTAACCTGCCTCACGACGGTCTAAACCCAGCTCACGTTCCCTATTAGGCTTAAGGAAATCCTAAATTCTAAGCCTCGTAATCCTAAGGGAAATCTTAAGCCCACCTAAAATCAAAGGTATGACAAGTAGTTTTAACAGTTTATAGAAAGCCGTGGGGGTCCGATACAATTCTCAAGGCGCTGGCAAATCTTTAGTGGAAACACTCAAATATTTGGCTTCGGCGTACAGTAGAATTTTAACCAAAATGCTAGTGGGCGACAGTTGTGCAACTTTATGGTTTGGCAAAAATCAATATTAAGAAACAGATCCAGCAGGGAAACATTAGAAAATATGTAGAAAAAACAGCAAAAACAAAATCATTTTTTTGCACAAATCAATGTGCGTTTTAGCTTGAGGAGCCTTTTACTTGACAGCATACCTGAGTTGACAACTTACAGAACTAAGTTGAGTAAGTTTTTGTAGTTTCTCTTAAGTTTAATATATATGCAAAGGCGTATCCTAGGGTATCCAGAGCATCCCTTTGAAATAGAGCGTTGACTTGACCAAATTTTTTGAAGTTGCTTCTTCCTTGGAAGCTGAAAGGGGGTATTCCCCGACACTGAACATAAAAATCGTTTTTCCCTGATAGCACCCTCTTTCATCTGTTTTTAGGAAGAACATATAATCAAGATTTCAAGAACATGTCAGTAAAATATATAAGCAACTGTACGTGGAAAGACCGTGGAAACGTTAAGAGGGGGATCGCAAAAAGGGTCCCAAATAATTAAAAATCGGGTACAGTGAAATCTTTGCAACGGGGGTGTGGGGGGCAGAACCCTCCAGAAGTTGAAGAAATGTTCTTGATTTTGCAATAAAATCGATCTTCGGAACTTTATTTGTAAAGAGTTGAGGTAAACAGTTTGTTGCGCGGCGATAAATTTTTTGCGCGGTACAAAATTTTGTTGCGCGGGAGTAAAACTATTGTGGCGCGGCGATAAAAATTTGCTGCACGGGATCAAGTCTTGAGGCGGTTTCCTGCGCGGGGTAAAAATTTTACTGCGCGGGGTTAAAATGTTTGCTGCGCACTGCGCGGGGGTAAATTTTCCCTAGCCTGCACATGTGCAGAAGTTGTGCAGGCATTGCCCATGCGTGGTATTGATATACTTTTAGTAAGAAAAACTTTTGACTTATTTCATTTTTACGTCTCAGTTTTGGTTTCATAAAAAAATCTTACCTGTAAAATCCATTATTCTGTGTTTCTGGGTATTTGTAGTATTTTTATTTTATCAGATAGCGAAAAAGTTGTAACTGCTTTTAGTATTCGAGTATATAATATGATCTTGAGAGGCTAAAGATAAATCTTAACTTGTAATTATAACTGGTTACGACTTCGTTAATAAATTTGACCAAGACAACAAGGAACTGAGCAAAATAAAATTCGATGCAATCTGGCTAATTTGAAATTTCAAGCTTGGCGAGCCGAGCCGAGCCGACCCACTTTCAAAATTTTCTCGAGCCGAGCCGAGCCGAGCCGGGTATGACCGCGAGCCGAGCTGAGCCGAGCCGACCTCATTTTCTCGCGAGCCGAGCCGAGCCGAGCCGGAAAAGTCCGGCTCGTCCTCATCTTTACTGCAAACTGCTCTAGTCCAGTAGCCGGCCGGCTGGCCGAACACCGGCCGGCCTACGGGCTCACCGGTCGCCGACGGGCGGTGAAACCCCGGCCGGCCTCAAACACTAGTGTTAGTCCCTTTGTTTCTCGTTTAAACCAACTCAAATCTCTCATAATCACTATGAATAGTGCAATTAGTTTGGTATGTATTGGATTTTCTGGAAAATTGCTCATGTTTCTGGCCCTAAGGAATGTACATCAATTTTATGATTTCCACTGCCTTTCATTGTTTATCATCGTAATTTTTAGCATCTCCTTTGGCCTGTTCATGTGGGTGTCACATGCTTCTGACAAAAACGCAACTATTTTGGTTCAACCAATGAGTAGTTAGTACTGACCAAAAGGTTTTCTTTTGAATTGTTTGGCGGTGACATTAGCAAGGGCTCACCCATTTTAAAGCTCTCACAAGGTGTATCCAAATTTGTTATTTTAATTTTCGGACAGAAACTCTCCGGTTTCTACCCTTAGCTCTGCTCTTTCTTTAATTTTAGCTCAAACTTTCCTCCATGCTTTAGCATTTATTCTCCATCTTCTCCTGACATATCCCAGAAGAATTTTTATTCCCGTGTAGTTGCCTATTTGAATCTTAACTGTATTGTAATTAATCAATAATAAAAGTTTACTAAGGGGCCGAGCTAGGAGAACCTCTCGGGAGAGCTCGGGATACGTTTCTCTATTTCCCCCGATTTCGCCATCCGTCTTCGGCGCCACCCAAGATTGAGCTCCTTCGGTGAGTTATTGTCAGTCGCTGGAGTTGAGCTTCCTGGAGTTGCAATCCTTCTAGCAATCAGGCAGTCGAATCCTCAAATGACTCCTCGCCTCGCAGTTGAGCCTGCAACCTTGGTTAGTAAATAACCAAACCAGACTTCTCGCTCAAGAGGGACTAGCTTTATACTAAAGATTTCTTATCTTGCCATGGTTGCAACTGGTTAATAGGCTACGCTTTAAAAATGATTTGAATTAGATGTTATTTACCTGGACATCGCCAAAGCCTTTGATACAGTGGCTCATCCAAAATTACTTCAAGTTCTCGCCTCACTTGGTTTTCGTGGTAAATTGTATAAATGGATTTGTGATTATTTACTAAATCGTATGCAATATGTGTCCGTTGAAAGTAACGTATCTGCTAAACTGCCAGTGACTTCAGGGGTCCCACAAGGTAGTATTTTAGGGCCCTTGTTGTTCCTTACGTACATAAATGATTTATGTTCTGTACTTGAAACCCTTGACATTAGACTGTATGCTGATGATGCTAAAATATATTTAGTTTACCAAAATGCTGGACTAAGTCAATTGCTTGTGCAAAATGACCTAAATAATGTATTTAATTGGGCAAATCTGAAGCAATTGTCCCTTGCTCTAACTAAATGTGTTGCTATGTACTTTGGTTATGCAAACCCAATTTCTGATTACATGCTCGGAAATCAGCTTCTGACTAAGGTAACAAGTTTCGTGGATCTTGGTATAAAAATCACCAAAGATTTGAAATTCTCTTTACATTCTAACGACATTGCGAAAGCAGGTTTTAGGAAAGTAAATGTCATTTTTGCTGCATTTCGTAATCGAGACCAGTCATTTCTACTAAAATTATATAAAACCTATGTTAGACCAAAACTAGAATACTGTTCAGAAGTGTGGTCACCGTACATGGTTAAAGATATTGATCTAATTGAACGGGTTCAGCGTTTATTCACTAGAAAACTTCCTGGCTTTAGAAACTTGACTTACGCTGAACGTCTTAGGAAACTGAACTTACCATCATTGGAAGAAAGACGAATTTATAGGGATATTGTAATGGTGTATAAAATAATACACGGATTAGTGGAATTGTCATTTGATGATTACTTTGAATATTTGCCATATCCAAACATGCGAGGTCATTCTCAAAAGCTGTTTACCAAAAGGTCAAATTTAGATGTTAGAAAACATTTTTTCAGTAATAGGGTTGTATCCATCTGGAACTCATTGGACGAATATGTTGTCTCTTCAGAAAATTTACTAATTTTTAAAAGTCGACTCGCAAATGTTTCTTTTCAAAATTTTATTAAGGGGCGAGGATTAGTAGCCGGCTAAACGGCCCGCCCTGCACCTTTCAACCTATGCTCTTATTGCTATACTATTTGCTAGAAATTGCAATTATAGGTATGTTTACCTGTTATAAGTAACTGTATGCATACTTTGGTTGGTTTATGTTGTTATTCTTTGGTTGGTTGATTAAACTACTACTACTACTACTACTACTACTACTACTACTACTACTACTACTACTACTACTGAAGGCAACATATATATAATCTTTTGGAAATAGCCAAAATCACAGTACAGTTTAATATTGTCATGACATTGTTTTCAGATTTAGTGGCGGACTTTCCCGCCGTGTCCAGTCCCCCCTCTGAGCCCAGTCATGGAAGAGTGGAGTGAGCTAACATGATGAGATTACACGGGATTGGAGTGGAGGGAGAGGACTCACTCACTTCTCCTTTCTTTTCTCACCCGAATAATCAGAATTATTCCAGCCACCTTTTTCAACTCAATCTTTTTCTCCTCTCCTGATCCTTTTCAATTTCAGCTCCTCTCTTCCCTTCTCATTCTACTCATTTGATTCCCTTTCTTGACTTCCTCACAGCATTTTCCTGGCACTGGTCAAGAAGGGGAATTCTCTTGATCTGTATTATCCAGACCCACTCTCTGACATGGCCCTTCTTTCTTAGCACATTTTCATTTATGTCAAATGCATTCATTCTTTATATGCAAATGCATTTATTCATTTTATGTTTTCCACTCAAAAGGTGCCTAGTGTGTGCGTGCAATGCTTTTTTGAAAAGACGAAGTTTGATCTATTTTATTTTAAGGTGGTGATTCCTTTTAGAAACATCAACTTTGAACCCTCATTACACATTCATTCATTCATTTGGAGTTAAGAAACCAATTTTATATCGAAACGCAGCTTAATATTTTTTCTACCTAATGAATGCAACGAAATTAACTCTATTTATTGGAAATTGTTTTACTGCATTTTCGAAGTAATTTAATTTTCCATATTTCTTGCAGACTAAAGTAAATTTTTTGTGAGGCATCGGCCACATCATTGGATTCCACTATCAAATAGCTGGGGACCCTGAAGCCGCTCTTCGTAATAAAGAAATTAGCTAAAATGTATGCGCAACCTGAATTTTGCCTACTTTTCCCAACTTTGACAAGCGACCACCTTAGCTAGAAAGCAGCAATCTCAAGGCAACTCAGAGTTGGAAGGTGGACGCGGGTAGCCGCGGGTACCCGCGGGTCCAGTGGACATGGACAGAAGGTTTGTCCACGTGGACAAACGTGGACAAATGTGGACAAAATTTTCGTCACCCGTTTTTTATAAAAAGCGTTAAAATTCAACCTATAATTGTTTTTATGTTGGCTATTTTTAGTCTTCCATTGTTATATTTTATTGTGCTGGCATAATTTTATGTGACTCTTTAGCTTTGCTGACCCCATTTCTTTTTAAATCGCTTTAATACTATGGCCTACTCGCTGCAGGCGTTGGTGTGATATTACGTACTTGGTGTTTGCTGGGAAAGGAATCATAATGAACATATTTTTTCATAATAATTACAATGCTTAAGGTGCTGGTTCGGGTTCGCGTGTTTTTGGGCTTTAAAAGCGCAATTGTCCTTGAAATTTAGTCAAATTTGCTACAACTACATCGTTTAGCCTATGAACCATTTTAGAAAAGTCGCGGCATGAACATTTGCGTTTTAGAGAAATTAGATAAATCCGCCATCCTCTCACCAAGGCCTACAACTTTGCTCTTCAGTGTATTTTTCGATTCCTTACAATTTAAGAGGTAACAGTGAAAATTGATTTTCGAGTTCCTAAAACTGGCCATTCTTCGAAAAATCAAATATTGCAAGATTTCGACAGCTTCAACAGCGCAGGTCCGTCGATCAAGTATTGTCCACATTTGTAGTCGTAATGGACAGGCTTTGTTTAATGGAGAGCTCTCTGCCTCTACAGCACAGCAACGAAAATGTGAAATTTTGAAAATCGCAACCAGATTGTTTTGAACACAGATTTCTCTCAACTAATACAATCAATTAGAAAACAGCTTTGCACACGCATTTCTGAGACAATTACAATTACAATTACCGAAGGAAATTTTTCATGGTTTTGCGTATTAATCATTAAACGATTTCAGAAAGAATAGCCCTCTGGAAGAAATTTCTTTTAAAACCTGAACTGGTCCTTTTCTTTAGCTATGCCACACTTCGAGAAATCCGTATTCAAAAATTGTTTTCTTGTTATCGTTGTTGTTTTGTAACAAAAATTGTTTAAATTTTATAGATATTTCAATAACAACAATTAAATGTTTGAAATCCAATTTTATTACTGGGATTTTTCTTTATTATTGCAGAGGAGGAATGGGGGAAATTTCAATCCAAAATAGCAGACACCTGCCACTCATCTCAAAGAACCTCTCATCAAGTTTTATTGAATATCTAACCTTTGTGTTTTTGGCACTTTTTAAAAGTACAAAAAATTTTAAAACACTAAATTTTTAGCTGAAGAAGCAAATTCTTATTCATTTTAGTGAAGTTTTAAGTTATTTCGAAAAAATTTTTGCGCCTTCAGCGCAATGATTTCATCCATGTGCTATTTACTTCTGTTTGATTTCGACTCAGCATTGCCAATACCAGCGTTTCTTAGAACAATCATTAACCATTACATTTTTAAATTTTAATTAACATATTTTAAGTATATACTTGTAAATTTAGACATATTTTTGGCTTCTAATGTACATGCTTTATCTCTACCCATTTTGAGTGAATATAATATCTTCCTACTTTGGAAAAGTACAGGTTTTGTGACCTGATTTTTAGTAATTTTTGAAAATTCTCAACGTCTGAAAGACCCCGCTCCCCAGATCTCCCGCCATTGGACATTTTCTCAAGATTTTAATGTTCAATATTGACGTTCAGTATTTTGGATGAAATATCATTGTGTGCGAAGCGAAAAGCAGTACATGCTGTTTCTTTCTCCGGAACAGACGAAAACAATGCACTACATATGGTATTAAATGCTACACAAAACCATGATAACGTGTTTACACTGCAAAAATGTAAATTTCCAGAAAATTTTAAATTAATCCAATAATTCAAAAAAAATCCTGGCTTTATAGAATTAAAACTAGGATTACTACAATAAAATTTGTTTTGAAACGTGGGCACTGGTGGACAAAATTTAGAATCGTGGACATGCGGGCATGTGCGGGCGGACGTGGACAAGACCTGCGTGGACAAACGTGGACGTGGACACTCAAAATCTTGTCCACTTCCAACTCTGGGGCAACTAACAAAGGGTCCCTGGATATTTTTGTGTAAAACACGTCTAGTAAGTGGCAACCCTCTAGCTTGCATAGTAAATGATCCACAATCGCTGATGGTCATGTTTTTGCAAAAACTACATTTTTTATGATAGCAGTTGGAAGATTATAATGGCACGGATAATTGGCCTCGAGAAACCTTCAAATTGATACCCTTAATTTAGTTTTCCGGCTTGTGTAGCTCAAGAAATGGCGGATTATTTTATTTGTGCAAAAATGACAAGTTTTCAACGCTAAAATAAGAAAATCGGCTATATCTCACGATAGCGAGAAGCTAGTAAGGTACTTCAAAAAGCAAAAATGTAGCGCTAAATAAGATCTTTCGAATGAATATACATAGTCATACCTATGCAGCTACTGACTAAATGACAAAAATCGAGAAAAATGGTCCTGAACGGAGACGTCGACGTTCTTTAGCGGGATTGCGCGGAGGGTGTTAGAATTGTAAAAGAACTTAGTTTGGAAAGTTTCATCAAATTTCATCTTGATTTGAGTCGTCAACCAACAATATGTGCCCAAAAGGAATCGCCACCTTAAGATACCGTAAGAAGGTTACTCATAAGAAACATGCAAAATACTTAAAAAATTTCGCGAACGTTGGTAACAATGTTTGATTAGAAATTGCTTAAACCGGCAAAACTGCGACTGACAGTGTGCAGCGGGCCAAGGGACTTTCTCCGAATCTTTCTTAGTGAGTGATTGTTTGTTCACGAAGAATTCGGGCCAGCTTACTAGAAAACGAAATTTATTAACTTGAAATTTTTTTAAGACTGACGAGGTTTATTGCAAGCGTGACGGCAGGTGAGCGAGCTGTACCTCTACTTCGTTTCAACTTGCGTGGATTCATTAACGTAATGAAGGTAGGTCTATGACCCCAACAAAATAACTAAAATGTCTATGTACCTTCCGTGTCTGAGTGTGTGTGCGTGTGCGTGTGTGTGTCCATCATCGGATATGCAACAGACAGCATTCTTCTAAATGTCATTCCACAAAATTTCATTCAAGCAAATCTGAATCAGAATTCTTCCACTGCTTCTAGGAATTCCGGTTTCATTTTGTGCAAGCATCTATCCGTACATCATATCTCAGAAGTAAAGCTACATCTTTTTCGTCCAACACGAGTAACAGCCAAAGACTTATGCTTGTGTCACCCACCCGATAGTGTTGTTATATATTGACTTGTATTTCAGATATTAGCGAGTGACGTAGTGATCATGTCCAAGAACTTTGGGGAAGAGTGTGGTCTTCTGACTCAAAGTAGGATCCATCCGAAACAGCCGTCCAGACACGCCCACTCTCAGTCTCACTTTCCCATCCGACAACTCCTCTCCGGAACGCCGGGGGATCCGAATCCCAGACGGAAAGCCTCAAGAAAAGGTCAAACCACTCCACTGGTATGTACTTACGTTAAGGTTGTGTGTTTGTTTTATTAGGTTAGTCGTTGTCGTATTGAGCAATCCTACTACTACACATATACCTACCAAGGCCAATCATGTTACAGACAGGCACTTCCCATCCGATTCAAAACTTGTTTCTGCGAACTGTGACACCAGTGTAGTGGCAATAAGGAGCTGGACCCAGAACAGGACAAAAGACGTAATGCATGACAGGACTAAATTAACGAGTTACATGCAGTTTCAGCTTTTCTTATTAGATAGCTGAACCCAGAAAATGTCTTATGAACATTTTTAATTGGTTACAGGCTTCGGGACTGCTTAGGTTTGCGGTAAGGCTGGATTCTGTTAATGAATATGGGAAGGAGTTAGTTTTATCTTTATGTCAGATTCCATCGGTTTCCAGGATTTTGTCAAGGTTCGAAATAATAGGATTATTGTGAAAAGGCTTTCTCACTAATACCTTTTAAGTTAAACGTCTCTCTCTCTTTCCGCACAGTTTATGCTCGTTTTGGCTATATTTTTGGCGGTCATAAAACAACCATCATCAGATGCCATAAACCATAATTAATTAGTGAAGTTCTCTGGAGGTTGATGAGGGTCAGTTAAGCAAATCATTAACTTATGAAGACTTCAGGGATACACAACAGTTAGTAGAAAAACTGTTAAGTGTCATGCTAATCAGAACGAACCTCTTAAAAGTGACCTTTCTAAACTTGGTAAGACTATAATTAGATTCACAATGTACTAACCATTGTTGATTTTGTCAGTAAAATGTACTGTTTTATGAACAACTAACCCCATAGTAACTGGAGCTACCAGAATAGCTTTGGTCGCTATTTTGCAATCTAACGATCTATGGAGCGACTCCCACTAGGCACTAATGTATATTTTCGTCCGGATTTGGAGATTTCGATAATTTAGAAAAATCCAAAATTCAAGGTTAGATTTTTGGCAAATCTATGTAGTGCGATACCTATGACGTCGGTACCACTGGAGAGCTATTGACAAGCTGAACAACCTTTCTTATAAAAGTCAGAGTCCGAGAATTCCGGGAATTTAGCACATTGTCAAGACTTTGTATTATTGGGAAAGCTGTGTCGCACGTCCAGAGCTTTCAAATGATGCCCATTTTGTCAGTATTGGAGAAACGTTTAAATATCTGGAAAGTTCGTAAAGTCGAAATTCCAGGAATTGCCAGCAATTTCGAGAAATGTTTACAAAGCAAAAATATGGAAACAATTCATCATGGAAACAATGGTTTTTGCGAAATATTTGATATTTTAGATTTACCCTGCATAAAATCTGGAATTCCTGAAACTAAGAAAATTCTCGAATATACAGTTCTGATTCTAAAATTTTTTAAAGTTTTTCAAGATCTGTCCAAGAAGAACCAAAAATTTTTGGGTCTTTCCCATTATCCCCCGACCCCCCACAGCTCCGAAGAAGTACCATAGTACCATTTGACTGATTGAGTTGAAAGTTGGTAGGGATAGGTTTTCGGACCTGCTGATTCCAAAAATGCAAAGATTTTAAAACTTTCAAAAAATTTTAAAAATTTTAAAATTTTAGTGTGTTAAGGGGGGACCAAGGGAACCAAAAACTTTTTTGAAAAAAAGTTTGCAGAAAAGTTGCATATAGGTGTCCTCTGGCGCGCTGTTCGTTCACGAATCTGAAATCAGTTTTTCGATTCAGCTTTTCGTTAGCTTAATATAAGCTAAAGCTTTAAGCTTAGGATGTAAGCTTATCCTGTGCTAACGAAAAGCTGAATCGAAAAACCGATTTCAGATTCGTGATCAGCACCCCAGAAAACCCCTGTAAGCAAGTTTTCAGCAAAATGTTTTTAAAAAAATTTTCGGTTCCCTTTGGAAAAAAAACTAAAATTACCTTACCAAACTAAACTTACCAAACTTACCAAACTTACCAAACCTTACCTTACCAAACCTACCAACCAAACCTTACCAAACTAAAATTTTAAATTTTTTAAAAAGTTTTACAAATTTTAAAATTTTTGCATTTTTGAAATTAGCAGGTCCGAAAACCTACCCCCACCAAATTTCAAATCAATCAGTCAAATTGTGCTTCTTCGGTACTTCTTCGGAGCTGTGGGGGGGATAATGGGAAAGCCGAAAGACCCAAATTTTTGTCTCCTATTTTGCTAAAACCATACACACAGAGGTTCTCTGGGTCTCTGAACACAAATGTAGAACTAGATTTCGATCCTGCTTTTCATTGGCTACAAATAAGCTAAACGTGTAAACGTTTCAGCTTATACCAGCTAACAATAAGCTGGATCAATAACGGTTTTCAGATCCGTGTTCAGCGACCCAGAGAACACCTGTGTGTAACCTTTTAGCAAAACAGGAGACAATAATTTTTGGTTCCCTTTGGTCATCCCTTGGAAAACTTAAAAATTTAAACTTTTTAACCTTTGCTGTATATGGATCAAGAACGCATTCAACTGCATCCATACCAAATTTGAACTAGATCAATTAAGTTTTGCAAAAGTTACGCAAAGGTCTGCCTTTAGCATCGCCGAATAAAGTTTAGGTTTTCTTTGTAAGGTCGATTCTCAAATTTGAATGAAAATATTTTTAGTGGTAGGTAAATCTTAATCAATGTCTTAATGTTAATAATCTTAACAGGTTATCTAGAGGTTCGCTTGTGTGATTTGTGTTCAGTTTGAAAGAGTGTTCAAGTGCTGTGTAACGAAGGAAAGTGTTTTGTTTACTCTTCTTTCTCAACTCCATAATGCCGTAGAGTCCATTTTTCAACCAGAAGCACTCCATTATTAAGGAAAGTTTATGACAACATGCTTTTCCTGCGTCTTCTTCTTTTCCCTTTAGTGGGGCTTCTACAAGACATGACAAAGTATCCAAATAAATTTTGTCACTGCAATTTTGGACTTGTCTCTCTTTTAACCAAGAACCTCCTCACGGAGATCCGGAATAGAGAGACTGTCCGACGCCCGTGTGTTAGATGCCATAACGTAGAACTTGAAACCAAGATTGAGAGTTGCAATCAGTTGCTAACTCCAGCACTAGTATAAACAGTTTAATTCTTTTGCGATGGACTGCCTTCATGGATGCCAACGTGTTAAGATCAGTGCAGACAGAAGCCAGAAGCCAAGGCCAAAGGGAGCTGCCCTGTGGGGTGAAGTTGTGTATTGACAGTTGTTAGGACAAGTTAGCGTTGCTCCCAGCTGGGAAGATCCGAGACAAACGGACCGACTGTCCCAGCTTTCTACATTTGATGACCTTCACTGGTGTAAAGTAACTCTCTGGTCTAATATTCTTTCTCGAATACCCTGGTCTAGTGGCATCGTAAATTGCTCTGATCAGTATAATTTGTACCATTCTGCCAGATTGGAATACAGAGGAACACGCGCAATAGATTAGGAAAGCTTATTTGCGTTTACAGGGCGCCACAGAGATCGATATATCTTCCCTGCGTTTTATTGGGAAGGGAACACGGGGAGCATCTGATGAAGAGGCAGAGAGAGGGGAAGGAGGTGACTTTGTAATGAACTCAAACTCAAGAAAGAGAAAGGAAACATTAGGTCACATCAAAAGATAATGAACTCCCTTCCTGGCGCTTCTACCCGAACAAGGGATATCGTCTCAGGCGCACTATGTATGCGTAGCACGACTTTCTGTACATGTCTGTCAGTTTGTGACCTGATCTCTCTCTATCAGAGAGGGACTCCTTTCAGAGCTTAATCATAACATTATCTGCTTGCAGTTCTGTTCACTCTCATTGTCTCAGACCTTCCAGCCATTTTCTATCATATTCTCTCCTTTCACTTCTTTGTTCTCTGTAGGTAAATTTTGCATAGATAGGTTTTCGTTAGATGATGATTTTTGCAGACGTGTTATTTTCAAAGTGCAAGGTTGGGGTAACTACCTAGTCCTGAATGGACTATTTGGAATATTTCGTGACCGTATGTGACAATTGTCTGCCATCGATGCAGATTTAATCAGTTTTGTGGTGGGAAGCTGGTGCAATAGCGGGACTCATTTGCAGTAACATGACTTGGTCCCCTCCTCTTTTCTTCTGTAAACGGGTCCCTTTCGTATGACCCTTCTTGCATGGGTCCAAACGGGGGTCGCATAGTATGTGTACGCATTGAAATGATGGTGTTGACTTTCAAAGCCGTTGCTGTCCACCTTCGCAACTAAAGTCTACATTGATAACCACGTCTATGTTCACAACTGAACTCAACCTTCACAACTAAAAGTGTACTTTCAGAACAACTCTTTTGATAGGAGGTTTAAGTCCACACCTAACTTAGATCTTAAGTTTGAGAAGTTTCCTGTGGCAAGAATTTTTGCGCGAGGTTCCTCATTATCCAATAGTTAAAACTATAAGAACCTTCTCTGGAGTTGGCAACAATTGACGATGAAGATACAGTCAACATCTAGTCGCTGATCTCCGGTTGTGAGAAGATAGTAGGAGCCGGTTCACTACAAGTTCCGGGAACTGCAAGAAAGGCCAATACTACTAGTCTTCGAACCCGAACCCACTGACGGATCAACAAACTGCGGACCTGAAGATAATCTGAAGCTTAGACAGTAGCGGAAGACGCTACCTATATATAGTCTCAGCATTTGCCTATTCAAGACAAATGTTTAAGCTACAAAGTCACAGTTCCTGCCTAGGCGCTACTACTCTTACTCTACCAGCAAAGATAGTGAGATTAGAAGATTTTTGGACAGAATATCGAAAAAATCCGGTTTTCCGGCGGTCCTTCAGGAAATAGCCCATATATTTTAGATATTATCACCTTACCAAGACTCTTTTCCTGAGCAGAAACAGTTAATCTATTAGACAGAACTTTTAGTTTGTTTGGAAGCAAAAAATGGTTAGAACTACGAAATTCAGTTGGGTCAGTTTGTTTCACACCTGTCGAAGGGTAATTGTTTTACTACCACAACGTTGCTACTTTAATATAACTGTAACTGTGATTGCTTAGATGCCGCAAACACTACTGTGATGGTTTACGTTAGAAAGAATACTGGTAACAGTTGGGACTGTGAAGGTCCGATGATTATGTCAGAGGAAATATTTCAGAGTTCTTCTTCCTCCTCCTCCAAGGACGGGTCCCTATCCATGGTTCTGAGACGCCACTGGGCCGCAGCCGAAGTGCACAAGATCCTCATATTTCTGATACTCGCGATTACTATGGCAGCTCTTATCATCACGATTCGCTTGATTCAACACTGGCCTCAGGTTGGACTTGTGAATTTCTATTGAAAATGACAGTGTAACTAACTGAACGCAAAAGCTATCAAGTCAATAATTGATCACACTCAAAAAACTGGAAGAATACAATTGACTTGTCATGTAGACTGACAGATAAACCGAATGCAACCAAATCGATTAGTTTAGCCACGATATTGTGTATTTGGTTGTGTTGTTGTTTTTAGATTCTGAGCAGCGATCTAGTGCTCATGACAATTTTATTGATCATTTATTTACTGACAATTTTGCTGGCACTATTGTGGCGGGAGAAGTCGCTTTTACCCATCCGAATGTTCCTAAGCATTGTAATACCTGGTTCTTTCTGGTTTCGGCATTTTCTGCGAGAATTTGGACTCATTGGGGATCTTCCTGTACTAATCATCATAATCATATCCATATATGCTTACCTGATCACTCCTTTTCTGAACGTTCTTGTGGCTTTAACGATCACAATGATCCATATTGCAGTGATTCTAGTCAATAGAAGTCCATCACCGATTCACCACACTTTAACGGTTAGTAAAGCTTAATGTCATAAATTACGTTGTGACCAAATATTCTTGGGACTGAACCGATGAGCGGTTTATTTATTTCAAACAAATTCACGTACTTTGGGAAATGCATTAAGACCATACTCGAACTGAAATCGCTATATCCGACTTAATACCATTTCCTCCAAACAGAATAGAAAATGTTATATTTTTAACAGACACTCCTGGACAACTCATACCTAGTATGTATGTTTTCTTGTCCAAAAATATGGTATTTATATGGGACCAAGACCCACCGGAAGCTTGAACTCACCTCAGGGACTAGTGTGCTGAAGTGACATCTCATTGATTCTAATCGGACGCATAATCATACAGTTTGATAAACAAATTGCTGAATGCTTAAGTTTTTGCCAGTAATACAATATTTGTGAAAGTGGACTTATACAAGTTTCTACTAATAATTTCTTTATAGTACGATATCTGTGCAATTTGATTTGCTTCATGGCTTTAAATAATGTGGTTATCTACAGACTTTAAAAGAATATTTATAATTGTTGTATTGTAGTACGGATCCATTCTGTCCTTGCTTTCCTGCATAAATCTGGTCGGAATTTACCATAGCTATTCCGAATTTTTGCGACGAAAAGAAACCCTTACAAAATTAAGCGACGCTGTGGAGAAACGATCGATTGTGGAGTATGAAAAGGAAAGACAAGTATGTTGGAAACCGACGGATGTGATGCACTTACCCTTGTAAACTCCTTTGTTTGTTTGTGCTCGATGTGAAGTTTAGTGATACAGGTGATGATGGTGTAAGGGAAGTAGGCATAGGAAAGATTGATAAGCCTGCAATGGGAGTTCAGCTGATGGTCCCGTGGTGTAGTGGTTAGCATGTCTGCTCCGGAGTCAGAAGGGCCGTGGTTCGATCCCCGGCGGGACCAATTCTTTACTTTCAATCCTGAATGAAAAGCTGAACCTCCCTCTTCCCTTCTCTTTTCTAGGTCCTGGTTTCGTGGGTACGAGGGTGCCTGATGCCTCCCGTTCGGGCTTGTCCTTGGTATCTTCCTGATCCGCCAGCCCTGGTAGAAGCGCTACATGTGTCGAGGCTGCCTCAGGACCCGGATTGGACTCCTGTCTCCGGTCCCCCAGTAGTTGCTTCTGGTTGGTTGGATCTAAAGGGGTCTGGAACGTGTGTAGGGGGAGCACGGATCCCTTGGGCTCAGAATGCCCTGCGCTGGATGCGCTCTCGGTTCGATTCCGAGTTGAGTAAGCCGCGGGACGCGTCTTAAAGAAACCCGGGGGAGATGTAAGGGAAGTAGGCATAGGAAAGATTGATAAGCCTGCAATGGGAGTTCAGCTGATGGTCCCGTGGTGTAGTGGTTAGCATGTCTGCTCCGGAGTCAGAAGGGCCGTGGTTCGATCCCCGGCGGGACCAATTCTTTACTTTCAATCCTGAATGAAAAGCTGAACCTCCCTCTTCCCTTCTCTCTTCTAGGTCCTGGTTTCGTGGGTACGAGGGTGCCTGACGCCTCCCGTTCGGGCTTGTCCTTGGTTTCTTCCTGATCCGCCAGCCCTGGTAGAAGCGCTACAATGGAACTGAACATCTGGTGGCCCCAGGCCCGCACCCAGGGGGGGTTCAAGGGTCTCTAGACCCCCCCTTTTGGAGTGACAAAATAGAAATTTTTTGCTATTTTGAGGGCAGAAACAGCTATTTCTGACACATTTTCGCGCCTTCTGTGCGATAAACTACTTTTTGCAAGAAATAAACATTCATTGTACTATTTTTGGGTAAAATGCAAAACTTTTTCAAATTCTGGAGAGCTCCACCCCCAGACCCCCGTTGCACTTTGCCTTGGACGACTCTTTTCGAATTCCTGTGTGTGAGCCTGGGTGGCCCCTGTTTCCCTTTTCATTAAACTCGCTAACAGTCAAAATTTCACAATATACATGATCCAGGCTTCCGTTCCGGAACATATCGGCTGTTTCCCTCTATCAAAAGCTTTCGTTTTCCAATAATTTCCAGGTCCAGTTACTAATCGATGCAAGGGAATGTAAACTAAAATTGTCAAATGAAGACTGGAACAAACGCTTGCTTCTATTTAGGAGCAGCTGCTACTCAGTATTATTCCTCCCTATTTGGCGGAACAAGTGAAGCGCCAGTTGATGCTAAAAGCGAGTAAAACGCAGGAAGAGTCTCGCAATGTGGTACCTTTGGAAAGAACGCAAGTGTGGCACGATCTACATGTTCAACATCATCCAAATGTGTCGTAAGTTAGTTATTATTAGAAATTGCTACGTGTAATTAACGTTCCTGATTGTATCTATTAAGCGCTTGCAGCAGTCAATTTCTTTAGTCGGAACTTTAAAAAAAACCGCATTGTCGTATGTAAGCCGCACTAGCTAATTAGCTAAATTAGGATGTCCATAATTCGAGTTAGCCATATTGATCGAAATATTTCGGAAATCAAAATGAAGACTGTATAGCATAGAAGCACGTGGATCTGTGTGTCTGTTTTTAGTATTCTGTTTTCTGACATCGTGAACTTCACCCCGCTGACGGCGTCCCTGACCGCGGCCCAGCTCGTCCGGACCCTCAACGCCCTCTTTGCCAGATTTGATCAGTTAGCCCAGGTAATCTCCATACCAGCTACCTACTAACCCTTTTAGACAAAAATGCATGGACTGATTATCATTCATACAATGGAGCTGGAAAAAGTAGTGTTCCTTAAAAGAGACTGTAGCGGAAGCCAAGTTCAGTGGTTGGAATTCAAGAATCCAATAAGCCAGTACTGCCAATGCCAGATGCTGGTTGTTTTCTACGTAGAAATCCAGTTAGGCAGGCTGAAAAACAACCCGTTTAAGGGGTGTTCTTTTTTGGTTAAGTTTTTCGATATTCTCCGATCTCGCTGATTTTCACGTATTTTATTGTCCAAATGGTATATTTTAACGAGTTTTTAAAATTAAAGACATAGGCCGTAGATCTTACGGTTGTAGATTAATTTTACCTCCAAGTTGAGATTTCATGTGTTAAACTAGGAAATTAAAAAAGTTGTCATTTTTCGCGTGCGCCAAAATCTCCCGATAAACGTTGATGAATCTGGACAAATTATACATTAAAATAACGCTAAAGTGTTAAACTGCGGTACCCTGGAAATAATATCTTAATTCAGGCTTTTAAAATTTTTTATTAATTTTTGAAGGATTAATATTTGACTTGATGCTCAATTCGTGTTAAATTTTAATCTTTCAAAAATTAATTAAAAAATTTTGAAGGCCTAATCCCAGGATACCGCAGTCCAGATTAAGTTTGTGCGAAGTTTATTCCGTTTGCTTTTTTACGAAGTTCAAACTTTTCTTTACCGAGAAAAGTGTAAGACTTTTGGGTTTGTAATGCGTAACACTTGTTGAGGTCATGTTTCAAATCTAGCAATGTGTCGCTTTGAATATAGATTAGTGACAAACCAGTATTCAAACTATTAGTAACGGTTTGTCAATGTAAACGACACACAAAAAGTAGAATGCAATTCGGGGTAATTGCGAATGAACGGAAATGTTTTACAGCAAACGTAACGGCATAAAAACAGAGTACATGAATAGGAGAAGAAGTCGAGATGGTCAAAGTCACACAGCCAATCTGGCAGTATCAGAGAACGAGATAATAGAACGAGCACTCGCATTTCTGATAGGAGCCGGCCAATGGTCAACTTTAAGAATGGCGCCAACACTAACTTTGAACATTTGTTGAATGGAAATCTATAGTACTGAACATATGATCTTCATTGTATTGACGATATAAATATAGTATAGCTGTAAGCCTGCATTAATACCTGACAGCATTTACAAAATCATGTGACACAGCTGTTATCGTTGTGTAGAAACGAAAAGTGTTTGTTACAGGAAAATCTTTGCATGAGGATAAAGATTCTTGGAGACTGCTACTACTGTGTGAGCGGAATGCCGGTCAGTCGGCCCAATCACGCGGACAACTGCGTCCGGATGGGGATCTCCATGATTAAGGCCATAAAGTACGTCCTCTTTCTGGATTTTAAAATTGCAAGGTTCGGAAGAACATCCTCATTTCAAAATTTGCCTCATTTGGAAATTCATATCAGATTATAAAATGTTTTCTTGTTCTTAAAATTAATTCCTGGCGAGTATAACCTGATTAGACAGCTGGAACTTATTGAAATTGAGGGCTTTTCTGTGATCTTATTGCAAGATGAAAATTTACGGTTGCATTTGTTATAGGTGTTATGGTTTATGTGCCTGTGGCGTTCGAAAATACTATAAAAATATAGATACCATTTTCTGCGATTAGATCGTGTGCTTGTTTGTATGTGGATGTGCTTGACTGACAACGTGATATCTTCGCAACTCGCTCAGTTTATAAACCACAACTCCGAGTTGTGACAGGCCCCCAGTTGTGAATACTGTGAATATTGTAGAGAGTATAAAAACAGTATACTAGCATTATAATCGTATAATGACCAAAGATGCCGTGAGTGGTTAGACGCCACGTCCACGATTGTACGTACATATCTAACAACACATACATGTTTACTATTGTTTATAAGTTTTTTACTGTAAAAGCGTTCAGTTGACGCAGTTTTTCTTAAATTAATTAATTAATCCACTTAATTTGTATGAAGGCAGTTTGTAATTGTTGCAGGGCTGTCAGAGAAATGAGTGGCGTCAATGTAGACATGCGAATCGGAGTTCACTCAGGGAACGTCCTGTGCGGAATATTGGGCCTTCGAAAATGGCAGTACGACATCTGGTCTGATGATGTCACCATTGCGAACCACATGGAAAGTTCCGGCCGGCCAGGGTTCCTATTTTACTTTTTCTTGAGACTAAATTTACCGGTTTCTCTTCCTTTTCTTAAAGTTTCTTCTCCCACCACGATTTAGCGTTTGTAGCTCTACCATCGTTGTTACGTCACGTTTGAATCCTAATTGAATTGTGGTCAGTACAACAAGTAATGATGACACGGAGTACGGAGCCTACATAGTGGACAGAATCAAAGCGCCATAATAAGCATGTCATGTAACTGCTGTAACCTTATGTAATAGTTTTTTCTTTAGCATGGTTCACATTACCGGCGCAACTCAATTGCAGTTAACCGGAGAATATGACATTGAATTAGGAAATCAAACCAGAAAAGCAGATGAAGTGATCGATTCTCTTGGTATCGACACATATTTCATTCGACCACCGGTAAGAAAATCGAACCGTTTCCTACTCTGTTCTCCATACTGAAACTATGCGCCGAACGCTGTCGCCTAATAGGCGTCGCTACGTCAATGTGATGGAGCAGCAACGAACAAACTTTCTGACAAATACGTAGTTGTAGTTTCTAGCTTCAAAGAGAAACCCTCACAATGGGCATACTTATTTCATTCCCTTGGGACCGAATTGCTGGGTAACGCAATAGCAAACATAGCATAATAGTTTTTGGATTGTAATTGAGTGCCAAAATAATGCAATTTTTGTACTCTTGATTAAGTTAAAATTCTATTAGTAAGTATGCACAAGTAGTCTGCAGATTAAATAAATAAATTGTTACAATTTATCAAACAATCAAGGTAACTAAATGTTTTGACCAGTTCATTAATGCACTCTGAGACTACATTTAGGTTGTACTGTGTTTGCATCATATTAGTCGTTAGGTCTGTTCGAAGCGAAGTGGACTTCTCACCATAGGCTCTAGCCGTTGCTACAATAGTCTCCTTATACTATGAGATTTCTCCATATATTATGAGACTGGAATGTCAATGTCTCTATTATGAGGAAACTATATAATTTAACATTCTGTTGCAGGAAACAACACCACCTTTAACCCGAAAGATCAGTGTTTATGGGAGAGGAATGACCTCTGATCAAAACAGCCTTTTATCCTTTTCCGACGCATCAGATTCCGATAAAAAACTGGGAAGAAAATTTTCTAGGGCGCATGTTCCAGGTGGGAGCCACACCGGAAAAGGATCCAAGATGGCGGAGTTCTGGGGCGCCGACACACCATTCTCAAATCTCAACAGACGAAAAAGCACCACTGCCGCACAATCCGCCGTAATACTTTTTAACGATTGTACTATCATTATTAACATTAATGCTGACGGAGCCAGCGAGGCAACGTCTCTTCATCCATTTATAGTGTGAAAAAACAAAAAAGTTGAAGTCTTCAGTGTTGCTTGCGTGTGTATGTCTTGCTAAACAATGGTCTTATGCATCAATTTCATATCTTCAGAGTGTGGCCATGATTGACACCTACCTAATGGACCACCAAGTCGGACTTCTGTTTTCAAGGTATAAGTTGATTAGTAAGTCATTCAAGAGACCAAGATCCCAGCAGTGAAAGAGTTACAATATTACGTAGAAAACCCGTGCTATGCACGCTGTAGCCTGGTCTCCTACAAACGGACCTTCTCACGCCGCCCCTACGTTTCTTGGAAAGCGGGGTTCGCATAGTAGAATTAACTGGAGCCAATTGGTGAAGTGCTCTGAGTTGATTTGTACATAACATAATAATAATATATTAATACAATATAACATAACTAACATAATATTGTACAAAATATACTCAGCGTCCACCGGTTAGGACTGCGTAGGGATGGAGCGAGAGGAGGTTAAATTGGGTGAGGGACTAGGCGTTTTGCTCTGACGACATAGGGTGTGCTTCATAGTATAATCATCGTGTAAATACAATAACAAAGACACAGATTTCTGGACCGATTTTGGTCTGAATTTTGCCTGCCGTTGTACCTGCTCCAGAATCGGGGGGGGGTAGAATTAACCAAAAAGTTAAAAATTATGCTATTTTTCACAAACGTCCAGGCATAGATTTATTATTTAAAGCAATCGG
>JASAND010000479.1:0-38272 GCA_030248195.1 Trissonchulus latispiculum | reverse complement strand
CTGTTGCGTTTAAATAGAAGGTAGTCTTTTCATTGCATTGCCTTGCTTACCATTACCGTACATACATAACAGAACACAACACCAATACGTTTCATGGAACATTTAAATAAGGTAACATCTTGGTAACATCAAATAAGATAGCTGAGTTGTAGGGCTATGTACCTACCTATCGTCATTATTGTACGATTATTGGAAAAAATTTCACCCTGAAACTGTTTCTGAACCAGAACTTTTCGCTTTATGCTTGCAATATTTCGAAGACTCATTTAGGATGAGTTTTGCATAAGCTTGAATATCAAAACAATGCTGTTTTTCTTACAGGATTGCATTTCCCTTGAGAAACGTCACAGGTGGTGTCCTGGGGGCAACAGTGAAGATGATCCGAACAGCAGACTGCATTCGGAAGGGGACAGCATCCGTACTGGCCGGTGGTCAGTTTGCAACAGGTGTTCCCATCAGGACAGAAGGACTGACCATCTGGACAAACAACTTGCTGTAACAGAGAAAAGAAAGATTACACAAAACAATTTACAATTTAATTAAATTTACAATCGATAAATATGACTCTAAAAAGTCCATGGTATAATTCGTGAGAGTTCATTGCCATTTAGTGAGCCAGCATCAAAGTGTCTTGCAAGGATTAGTTAATTAAGTTACTCCTAAACTGTTAGTTTATTAAGTTTTGCAAAATATCTACCGATCTCAACCGCTCTAGACTTTCGCTGATCAAGCAAAAACAAAATTTAAGACTTACTGCAAACGAATGTAGCACTGAAACGCACAGTACAACAACAGCGAGAGCTTGCATGATTCTAGTTTAAAGTAACAGATTTGTTGGTGTTGCGGTGCCGCTCTGTGCTTTTAAAGGCAAGTGCGCGTGCATTTGATAAGCGTATCTGTCTAAAACAAACAGATAAACGCGGTTCACAATGGCTTTATCAATTCTGAGGTGTGCCCTCTGAGTGGCTAGTTAACACAAACAAAAGAAAGCGGAGATTCTTATCAATTAAAAGTGCGATAAAGTTCAGATTTTGGGCGGTTCAGTAAAAACTTTCACTGTTTTTAAACTTGCAGGACGTCAGAAAATAACGACAAATGAAACAAATAGCCCCGATTTTTTGATATCATACGTACTGACTTCACAATCAGCGCTATCCACGATAAGTGGATGGAGAGAAAAAAGCAACGCGTGTTTCTTTATCAAAGAATACCAATATTGTAAACTGTCTAAGAGGGACCTTTATACTTCTTTCTTACTTCGAGACGATAACACAGAACAACTAAGACTTTCAATCGAGTGCAGCTGGGGAAATTTAGGTTTGATGCCTGAGCAAAGCCTGGGCTGTGTAGGACCACACCGCGCGCTCGGGCAGTAACGGTCATAACAACCATGTCGTAAGTTGAATTGGTTAGATCGTCAGGATTTATTCGGCCGTTCAAGCTTTTTGGTTCTTGAGAGTTGAGTCGACGGAAACAAGGATGGAAATCGTAACGCTGGAAATTTCTAGAAGTGTCTGCGTGGCTACAAATTTGACCCTGTCCAGGCAACTCAAGCCTGTGCAAGCTCCCTCCACGTCCATTGCCCGGTACATACAGATTACAATGACACTGTATAAAACCTATAAAGAAAATGATTCAAAAACAAAGTCATACACAGGCAAATATTGTATATGGCCAGCATCGTGGTGATCTTAAAAGAATTGCAAGGTATAAATTTATTATCGCTGACGTTGCTAGAGAGCTAACACATTATAGAAAACTGTGGAAAAGCAAAAAGTTAGTATCTTGTATTAGTTTGAAACGTTACCCCAAAGTCAGCAGTCAGTAGGTAAGCGTATATATGTACCGTAGGCGCGTAGGTTAATGCTGGGCATTGGCCGATGCATGGCTGGTCATTGGCCGATTGTTGGCCTATCTTTAAATTACTGGATTTTATGAGTCTACTGTGCTGTAAAGTTTTATTTTGCTGCATAGGTCGTGTACATGTTGCGTTATATATATACTTTATATTACGTACATGATTTTTCGTTTACGTAGGATGTTGGCGCATAGCCCAACCTTTAGACTGGTCTGTTCTATCTGTTCTCACACTATTTTCCAATAAAATTTTCTAAATAATTGCATACAAATTTTAACTGTGTAAACCACTTAGAGTTTAAATTTGTCTAGTGGCCCACATCTCACAAGTGCTCCAGCAAAATTAAAACAAAAATGAACTGGAGCTAAGCATTCTGTGGAATTAAATTTTGCTCGGCCAAAGGCTAAATAACTGCCATTGGCTTACGGTCAATCTACCGCCAAAGGCCAGCAAGTGGCCAACGGCCAACCGGGGAAACTTTCAGCACTACCCTACACTCAGTGCAACCGAAGTGAGTCTCTGCTCTGCAGTGATTAGGATTGTAGATGGCTAAGCTAAATGACTCACTGTATAATTTGTGCTCCACTCCACCTAAGACATTTCGTTTCACTAAATTTAAAAATATTTTTGTTTCGATTTGTCTCTGGGTGACGGGTGTCAAGAGGGACCAGAAGCAAATATCCTACGCATGAAGTAGTTACGACTGTCTGTTTATGAGTGTCTCATAGCTTTATGACCTTTCATTTTAATAGGTTTGGAATTATGATAAATTTAATCGGAAAATAATAATATTCAAGAACTTAAGAAAGTGATTCATTATAAGTCTTTTATGAGTTCTTGAAAACAGATTCTTAGCTCTCGTTCAGAAGCTACTTGATTTATGGCAATGAAGGGGGAACTTGACAGCGAAGAATTTCAGATATAAACATTAGAAAGGGGACAGCTAATGTTCTAATGCCTGCGTTGCATTTCCATGACACCTGGCAAAATTTGGTTCACTCTAGTTTTAAAGTGAGAATCAGTGCATCAGTTTATTTTCCTACAAATTTTGAGCTTTAGAACTTTGAACTATTAATAACAACTGACGCACACAATTCTCCATTTCGTCAGCAATCCTGACTTCAACCTTCCATAGGATCAGTCCAACGATGCTTCCGAATTGCACGGCTTTCGAGTCCATGGCAATGCTGGAAGCGGCCAGTAACTGGAGTTCTATCCTGGAAGTTACCGACGTTGTAAACAAACTTTGCTCCCTGGCAAAAATTGTGGAGGGTGGACTTGGACTGTTGATTAATTCGTTCTTCGTCGGTGTTACTGTAGTCTGTCTTCGCAGGGGCCTGGTGAAGTATCGCAGGTACTACATTGCCATTAGCAGTGCTGTGTCAGATATTCTGGTCTCCTTTCTGCTACTCAATGAGAATGTACTGAAACTGTACACACTGATAAACGGAATAGAGCTAAGTGACGGGATGCATAAGTATCTGGCAATATTGGAAGGCTTAGAGCAGATGTCAATATATTCGGCTTCTATCAACTATTTTGTGATCTGTGCCCAGCAATTTACTGCAGTCTGCCGTCCTTTCATTTATCATACTCAGATGACCAAACGAAGGATCTTGAAGATCATTGGCTGCAACTGGTCGATTCAGCTGGTTATGGCGACTCTACTTAGTTATGGAAACAAGCTGGTAGGTTTTGAGCTGGTATAAATTTAGTTAAATTCGACAGAGAAGATTTAAATAAACTTCTAGGCTCTAGTGCATGCACACTGTATGCAGACGATACCTAGATTTTTGAAATAATTTAAAATTAATTAAAAATGAAATTTAGATTTTGAGTAAATAGATAGATATGCATTTTATCAGATGAAACGATGAAAATATTTTGAAACTGAGAGCCAAAAGCATTTAATGATTTTGCGGCAGGTAGTTTAAATACTTAATTTGGCTGCGAAACATACTCATATATTGGGGAGAGCATGGCAGGAAATAGCCAATCAGGTTGAAGTGGAATACGAAGGGGCAAAGTACTAACCTGGGATTACGATAGTTTCACAACAGACGACAACAAGAGTTCGAATTGAACGAAACTACAGTAATCCTTTGAATACTTTAAAATTTCAATTTTCTATTCAGATATCTGATGCCCACGACAGCCAAGAATATTATTATCGAAATTTGTACATCAAAATAAACATGGTCATGAGACTAATATTTTTGGGCTCCTTCTCATTGTTGATTGCTCTGCTCTATCTGGCCATTCGAATTAAATTGCTGCTCAGGCGACGCTATACTCCGACGAGTACCGACTTTCTAAGGATCCTAGCTCTTCATATTTTGATCTATTTGGTGGCTGCTTTCACTCTGTGGGGCAGCGAACTTGTGGCCGTCTACAGGAGCGCGAAGTTCTTAAATGCCACCGAAACTACATCGAAGAATAACACATTTTGCAGCTGTACCGAGCAAGTTGAGGTTTTCTGGTGGGCAGTGAAGACAGAAAAGTCTTTACTTTTGTCGGCTATTTTAACACCAATCTGGCTACTTCGAATCATCGGCGATCCCCTTGTTTATCTGTTCTACGATGGACTGGTTCAGTCTTGTGCTGAGCCAGTGACGACTCAAACGGACGGCTCTGGTGTTAGAAAAACGTTTCTGAAAGGAAATGGGAGCATCATCTCAATTTCAATCAAAACCCCAATGAAAGGCAGTCCAAGTCCTACTGAAGCTGTGGCCAAGCCCTTAAAACAACACCCAAATTGTGCCACCAACGAAACCCATCTGTAACTCTAGAATTTTTACACTTACAAATGGACAAGTAAAAAGAAAGTAGCGGTTAAGACATTTTTAGATCTGCTAACCGTTTCTGGTACAACGAACACTGTTTTAAATAACCTAATTATAATCACCATAATTACGTATCATGAATTATAACAATAAAGACTGTATACAAGGCTTTTAAGAATCAGTTTAGCATTTGAGCAGTGGTCAGTTTTGTTGATTTTGATCAAGAGGTGGTTCCTGGTTTGGCCTTCTTGGTCCTGGCAATATTGAAGGATCTTGACCCTGCTGCGGAGGTCGACCATTATTCAGTTCTGAGGGAGGGCCATTGTTTTGGTTACTTCCGTGCTGTTGTTGCTGTTGTTGCTGTTGCTGACGTGGCTGTTGTTGATTTGGATTTTGCTGCTGTCGCTGCTGCTGTTGCTGTTGTTGCGCCCTGCGTTCTCCTGAGTTACCCTGGAAATTATTGGGACCGTGATTGGGATTGCCTTGGCCCTGACCCTGCGGCCGGCGTCTGTTTGGTCTTCGGCGACGTGGTTGACCGGGCCGGCGCCGAAGCGGCTGTCTCGTAGACCCAAATCTTCGCTGAAACGGTGTGCTGCCTCGTCCTGGAGGGAACTGTGTTGGTCTCACTGGCTGTGGCTGCTGGTTAGGTTGATTGGGTTCCCTATTTCTAGACTGTTCGGAGTTCTGCTGATTTCGCCTTTCCTGTTCCGGTGTTGCTTGACTTGGATGGACGTTTTGGGGGCGTTGCTGATTGTTGGAGGGTTCTGAAGGGCTGCCGTCGTTGAATGGCCCTGGCGGTTGACCGAATACATCCTGAGGTGGCCTTTGCTGATTGTTTCCCTGCAATGGGACACTTTCCGGATTAATTTGTCTGTTGGGTTGTTGTCCTGGAGGAATTTGTTGTTCATTTGGTCTTTGTAAATTGGGAGGCTGTTGACGACCTCCACTTAGAGGCGGAGATTGAGAACTGTGAGGTGGTTGGGGCTCGTTAACCGGCGGTCGTTGAGGTTGGAATGTTGGAGGAGGTCCTTGGAAGCGCTGAGGTGGTCTTTGACCGTTGACAGGTCTACCTCCGTTTTGGAAGTTCTGTGGTGGTCCTTGATTGGGTGGTCCTTGTCCTTGAACTTCTGGAGGTGGTACTTGACCATTCGGTTGTCCTTGGAAATTTGGTGGTGGACCCTGGTGTTGCAAATTTGGTGGGCGCTGCCTTTGGGTCGGACCAGTAGGATTAGGACCCTCCTCTGCGTTCGGGGTAGAACCCTGGAAATTTGGAGGCGGTCCTTGGAAGCCTTGAGGTGGTCCCTGAAAGTTTTCTGGCGGTCCCTGATTGTTAGGTGGCGGTCCCTGGAAGTTTGGAGGCGGTCCCTGGAAGTTTGGAGGCGGTCCCTGGAAGTTTGGAGGCGGTCCCTGGAAGTTTGGAGGCGGTCCCTGGAAGTTGGGCGGAGGTCCCTGGAAGTTTTGAGGTGGCCCTTGGAAATTTTGAGGCGGTCCCTGATTGTTGGGTGGCGGTTCCTGAAAGTTGGGTGGCGGTCCCTGAAAGTTAGGGGTAGGACCTTGGATGTTGGGAGGCGGTCCTTGAAAGTTTTCTGGTGGTCCCTGAAAGTTTGGAGGCGGTCCCTGGAAGTTTGGAGGCGGTCCCTGGAAGTTTGGGGGCGGTCCCTGGAAGTTTGGAGGCGGTCCCTGGAAGTTTGGGGGCGGTCCCTGGAAGTTTGGAGAAGGTCCCGGTGGACGGTTGTCTGGAACACTGGAGGGCGGAGCTACGTCCAGAGGAACGGGCACTCCATTCGCATCGATGCTGAGCAATCTTCCGTCCGGTCCTCGGATGATTCTGGCGGGGTCTGTGGAGGCTGCCAGTCGACGTCGTTCCTCCTCCAGCTCGGGACTGCCAGGAAGCAGCGGTTCCCCGTTTGGACCGACGGGAATTATCTGGGGAACTGGGCCCCGTTGAGGCTGAGTTGGTCTGGTGGGAGGTTGTTCTGGCTGGGTAGGCTGGCTATCCGGTTTCCCGATTTGAACTTGTTCACCACCACCTTTCACATCAACTGAGGGGCCCCGAATCACAGCAAGTCTGGGATGTGGTGTCGTAATCTGACTGGGAGGCGCCGTCAAACGCCAGAATCTTTCTAGATTAATCTGGCGCTCTTCGCCTTCGTCCGGTTCTTCCTCAGATTCGCTGATTCTGGATCGGCTGGAGATGGTTCGGGAGGTCGTACTGAGTCGAGATATTGAGGGACGCTCTGTTCTAGTTTCAATTGTGGGCGGTTGTGTTTCAACGGTTTCGCTTGATTTCTCTTCAGTGCGAGGAGCGGCCGTGCTGCTAATCAGAGATAGTAGAGTCGGTCGAGCAGTGGGTGGAGGCGTCGTACTGATTACGGTAGCAGAACAGCAAGGCATTGGTGGTGGTATGTTTTTCCTAAACATAATTAAAAATAGAAAATAAAGTATAAGAAGCTATCAGAAATCAAAATATACAGCAAAAGTATTTCTAAACCGGTTCTGAATCGAAAATGGATTTCAGCTTTGTATTTCCTGACCTCGCCCGACAAGCAATAGGAAGAGTAGGACACTTAGCGCTGCCGTATTAAGCAAGCGCAATGCTCGAAGAATCATTTGGGCCGTCGAGGAGGGGCTTCTCAGCCTGTAAACATGCTATCGTGCATTTCCTAATTAAGTTTGGTATATGTAAGCTATAGATTTATGTAAGTCAATTAAATCATTACTTGAATTCTACCAATAAAATAAAATGATAAACGAGTATTTTCTAAATTCTATACCTAGTAGGACAGGTGGCCTTTTGTTCATTCAAAACTGTTTTGCAAATCATGTCATCCTGATTCAGCAAATGAATTCCTTGACCACCTTGAATCAAATGGAATCCTTCGGTACAAACTACCGGATTCTCTGAAACAAAAAACTGCTGCTATCAATTTTGTTTCATTTACCTTGCTGTAGCAAAATGCTGACGATTAAAGTCAAATATCGCAGCAACTTCAGATTTGTGCTGCATCTTGTTGTTATCGTAATGTTATCATATGTCGAGTAAACGTGTATAATACCTACCAAGAGTACCTAATAGAATGAAAGTTTGGATTTCTTACACTGTCATGTATATACTAATCTTGCTTGACATGTTCAGTTCGTCAACTAGGGACCCCCCTTCCCGAAAGTCTAGGGGGTCCAACTTACACTACTTGCACTGCTCGCTGATTCGCTAATTAGCTTAGACTTACGGTAGGCATTATATTAGTTATTTTTAATTAATTAATTACAGCCTTAATTAGGTTAATGTAATTAAAAATTAATTCGACAACTTTCTAGCATTTTTCTGCTCATTCCAATGATATAAAATTTATTGCAGACTTAAACTACATTCCTACGAATTTTTGTATTAAGCAACTATTTTCATATAACTGGAAACAGTTGTTGGGCACTATCAGCCGGTTCACGAGAACAAAGAAAACTTGATTCAACCTTGAATTTTCGTTGTTGTTGCCTGTTGTTCTTGTTGTTGCCTGTTTTTGTTTGATAAAAGAACACAGGAACAAAGAAAAGGATACATTTTGTAAAAATATTTTGAGTACTAAATTATGCTTGGCGAGATTACCATGTAATTAAAATAACTGTCACTCCTATTCCTCCGTCGGCTTTGTAGTTTTCCGTAACATATTTATCCGACCTTTCTGCGATAACTTTTAATCAGACGAAAGATAGATAGAGGTAGAAACCAGAAAAGCGTACCAACTAGAAGAATAGTAGTCAGTTGATTGAAGCTGAAACTCGGAACTGAATCGATGTGATTCTGACTCAGATCCAGCATCTGGAGATTTGGCAGCTGAGCGAAAGCAAACGGCTGAATGGCCCTCAGGTTGTTGTTGACCAGTGACAATTGCCTCAAGAAAGGAATACCCTAAAATGCAACGATAGAAATTAGAACCATTAAAACCCGATGGAGCGATGAAATAATTTAGTAGGTAATATTTAATTTAGTATAAGTAAAAGTTAACTACCAACAGAAACAGAAATATATTAATAAGATAACTGCAATACTATTCCAAATTTCTTCATTTTTCATTCTTTAATTCATTGTTTCTAAAATTCGCTTCCCAAGCTAAATCTCTTGTTTCGATTTACGAACCTGAAAAGTTTGCTGAGAGACGGAGTTGAGACAGTTGTGACCCAACATCAGCAGCAGGAGCGGACTGCCACTGAACGCTCCAGGCTGAATATCAGTGATCATATTTCCCTCCATATTCAGCTGCATCAAGTGCTCCATGTTGCTGAAGGCGCCCAGTGGGATTTCAGCGATATTATTCCAAGCCAGATCCACAATTTCCAGAAACCGAAACTGTTGGAAAATGTTTGGCTCAATGGAGGTCAGCTTATTCCTGTCCAAGTATAAGTATCTCATATTCGGAATGTTGGTGAAGGCCTGCTTGTGAACGGTCCGGATCTGATTTCCAGACAATCGCACCATGATCAGTGAGAGCAGGTTCATAAATTCCAACTTTTCCAGATTTGCAATTCTATTGTCCTGAAGATGCAGGGCCAGAAGGGAGTCAAATCCCCTGAGAGCCTGAGCAGGAACATCCTGAAGACAGTTTTGATCCAGGATCAGGCTCTGGAGCTTATCCTTGATCCCGTCAAAGGCATTCACTGACATCCGACAGATCTGATTGCATCCCAGATTCAGCTCGATCAGACTTGAGACATTGCGAAATGCCGTCTGATAGATGTTGCCGATGTTGTTGCAGTTCAGATTTAGAGTCAGTAGGTTTCGCATTCCGGCCAGGGCCTGAGTTGGCACTTCGGTCAGCTTGTTGTTGGCGATGCTGAGATATAGGAGAGAGAGTTCCAGGCCGCGGAAGGCGTCATCGTGAATCTTTCGGATTCGATTGTTGTCCAGGACTAAGCTCTTGATTCTGAGGTTGCGGAAAGCTCGCGGTCCAATCTGTAGAAAAATAAAAAACAAATGCAATAAATGGAATAGCAAATGCATAATATGTAAAATGCTTAAAGCGAAAAGTAATAACAGTCTTTCTCCAGCTTGCAAGTCCTGCAATACTTTTGATAGAAGATTTAGATTTCACGAAGGTCAGTTGTCTAGCATCTAGGCGTCCATGCCAAATGGGCGACAACAACACAATAAGGGGCACCAGAATAATGATGATTAACGTATAATATTTTGATATTATTTTGGTTAAATTTGATATATTAGATATTTAGTTCGCATTATGTTGACTGAGGATATAACAATTTTGTAGACTTTGTCATCATAAGCCTTTTGTAAATAAGAACTGCCTTTGCATATTAAACAAGCACTGTTTTTACAGTTAGTGATTAAGTGCGGGCTAGTCCCAATTCTCAACTGAACTTGATTACATAATTTATTAAAAAGGTTTGTCACCGCTTCGCCAACTCATCCTGTTAATGTCGAATCCACTTGGTCAACTCGGTCTCCAATTACAAATTCAAAAGTTTAAAAATTAAAAAAATTGAAGAATTTTACAGTTTAAGTTGGTAAGGGAGGACAGGTAAGGGGACCAAAACCATTTTGTCCCCGATTTTGCTAAACACTTGCATTACAGGGGTTTCCTGGGGCGCTGAGCAGGAATCGGAAAGTTTGTCGTTAATTTAATATAAAGATAAATTTTAAGATGTAAGCTTATCCTGTATGGCAAATATAAGATTTCTAAAATATTGCAACAGTCTTGTGATTGAATCTCAAGCTTGAATGCTCTATGTTTTCACTCGTAATGCTGTATATAGTCCTAATAAAGTCTTGCGCTTAACGATTCCATTTATGTTTCCGTCCTTAACACCTAAACTAACGAAAAGCTGAATGGAACACTCAGCGTACCAGAAACCCCTACATGCAAAATCGGATACAAAAAATTCAGACCACTTTACCAACTTGAAATTTAAAATTTTCTAATTCTTACAGATTTTAAATTTTTTGAAATTTTTGAATTCATCAGTCTCCGCTCCACCCATGCGAAATATTAAAGTTATGGTCAAGAAACTCAAAAGTTAATTCTAGGGGAAAGCGCGAGAGTTCCGTTCGATCTTTACATTATGGCAGGCTTAGTCAGTTAAATTAACAAATTATTAAAAAACAACACATATAGGTGATACAAATACTTTTCATTTCAATACTGTATTCAATGGTCAAACTCACCTCAATAATATCAGCATTTGAAATCGTCAATTTTCTAATGTCTACATTGGCAGTTTTTAGTTTCTCAACAATTTCAGGACCTTCTGGACCTTCACAATCAATCACAGCACCATCGATGTAATTGTAACAAGTACAGGCCGATTTTTCCTTAGAATTGACCAAAAAGGTTGGACAATACTGTCCCAGCACAACTGGCAACAATAAAATACTGAGCAGTACCCGCATTTGTCTGAAACAAAAAAGAACAAAGCTTGTACGGTAATTGACACAATTGATTCAAGGTTCTTATTAATTGCATTTAACACTTTAACAAAAGACGCTGGACTTTGATATGAAACTCAAAATTCGCATGAAATCGATGTGTTTATTTTTTAGTTATTTATTCTTATTTGTGTACTGCTTTATAAATTTTTTATTTATTTACCGTTCTCTGACACAGAGCTCCGCCAAGATGACTCTAAAAACTAGTCTAAACCTTTTGGTTCTGATAAGCCTAAAATCGGGCTCAAAGGTCTATAGGCTAATTTTCATATCTTATTGAATTTATTTATCAACAAAATGAAAATAATGGAAACTGCATTCTTAAAGCATAAGACACATCAACAGTCTCAGATAATCTTTGGACATTACTAAAATGTGTTCACAATGTCCGTGATAAAATTAATTTAATTATGTTAATAATAGTAATTGGCAAAAGAAGTTAGCGCCGTTTCATTCTAATCGGATTTCCAGATCCGTCCTATCCTATCCTATCCTATCCTATCTTAAGAATCAAAGCAAATAAAAGCACAAACAACAACAACAGCAACAACAACAGCCACAGGCTGCGACTACAATACTATACACCCTAATAACACTATGATGTTGTTATAAAATTACATAAAGACATTCCTCGCCACATTATGAACTAAATTTTAGTGATTGAGCGTGAAAGCGAAATTCGACTCACATTTTGAGAGTACTGAAAAAGGGTATTGCCCTTGACTCTGACCTAGTTTTCAGGTGAAATACTGGTAGTAAACAGGGTTACACTAAAGTTTATGTTCAAACTTTCTTGACTGCACAATTTCCCGCTACAAAACACACTCCCTGCAAAAATGGATGCGTAAATATCCAAGTCGGCCTCGAACGCTAAACTGCAGCTCACGTCGATGTAACGTCTTACAAAATAAGTTTACGTTTCTGCTTCCAAAACGCGATATAGTTTGCCGTTTCAAAAATATTGATGTTAATTAAACAAAATCCGTTTAAACATCAACCATTTTATTAAATTCAGATAGGTCGGGCAATACAACTGACCTTTTTGTTCCGCGATTAATTTGGCTGTCTGGAAAACATTCTCCGAATGCTCTTCGAATAATTACGCCTTAGATTGTTATGGATTTTCAACATAATTTTTGAACAAGACGTTGGGATTTGGTGCGCTGTTTGCTTAGATAATTGCTTAATGAGTGATTGAAAAAATTAAAAATGAATGAAGAAAAAGTTTTGTATCATATGTACATAATAATTACGAAAAGACGTTCATGTGCCGGTAGGACTTGATTGACCATGTGAATTCAGGAATTTTTCTGCGCAAATCTGTTTTGAAAAACTTCCAAATAAGAGCGACTTTTGTGATGGTTCTCATAAGGTACGGAAAGTATTTATCAAAAGACTGGATCATTTTAGTCAAGATTAAGGTGACCTTGATCAGAACCATAAAGACTGCTAAAAATGACCAAGACAGGCGCAAACCTTCATTTCTTTTAATTCAGGAATAAGGTACATAGATAAACAAAGTGGAAGTAGTTTCTGATGAAGAAGTTTAGCCGAAAAGTTGCACAAACTCAACCTTCTGAAACATTCAAAGAAGCAATTTCTTTAGTATTCAGTTACAATGTGGGTGTAAAATGGAAAAAACACCAAATATAACGAAACTCTGGTCACTAGGTCTCGCTTTCGAACTGAAATTTATTAATGCACTTGTTTAGTCACTTTACCAGCCACTTCTATATTTTTCACATGGCTTTGTTGTCTGTTGTGCACAAAAACAGTGAATTAACCTATATTCGGCATTTGGTAGGCGTTTTCAGCTATTTTATGCGTTCCAGTTTAGAAGACGAAGACGAAATTAAAAATAACTCATCTAGTCAAGTACCCAGCGATTGCTTTCGGTAATGTGTCGTACAATAATTGTAATTGGTCCGTTCATCATTTAAGTGCTTTTGTAATTCGGCTAGTCATTGCTGATTTTGTTTTGGCTCGATTCTTCTTTGCAAGATCCTTCTGGTGTAATAGTTACTTTGTGTTGTCATATTCTGTATATGAAACAAACCCAACCATTTTATTTGTATGAAAGCGAAAAACAAAGAACAAATCGTCAAAACCACCAATACCATGGCCTATTTAAAAAGTACGTCCCCCTTTGTCGACCTTCATTGTAGCGATGCGTGGAAATGGTGTGAATGGAATCAGGTCCAGGATAATTAGTGGACTGATAACCACTGACTGTGGAGCCCAATCGTCTCAAATCGTCGTCTTCCTCTTTCTGCTTTCGATGCCGTTTACTGATAAAGTACCGCATAACCAGGAGCAGCAAAACCGTTAACAGAAGAATGCCCAGGATTGTGCCTAAACATACCAAACTGTGCTGAAGACAAAATATTTAAAAATTTAAATATATTAAATAATTAAGCAAAAATGATACAGTTTTGCTTGCAGCATTGTGTGCTGGCTTTCCTTCATTGAAGCTCTTAGCATCCAATTAGCCAATCAAATTCAATCTCTGTTGTTCTTACTGTAGTTTACGTTACGCATGGTGGCTAATGCAGAAACCGTGTAGCCATTGTTCTCTATACTAAATTTTTAATTCAATCAAAAATAAAACTACTATGAATAGATAAACTTAATTTGCCTTCAACGTTCAACAGCATTTAATTTGTTTCTGAACTCTAACCTAATTTAATTTTAGTTTATAACATATTCAGACTTTCAAGGGGATCAAATACTTTGTAATAATCACTAACCTAATATCAAAGCGGCCAAGTTAACGCCGCTTAGACGCGTGGGAGGATTAGTTCCCGGCTTCAGGGGCTCTGGCGGCTTGACTGGTTTCAGAGTGGATCCGGTCAGATTTGCCTGACGCAATGGAATGTGATAGAGTTGAACTGGTTTGTGGCAAAGCGACGGAGAATAGCCCGGAGCGTCGATGACGATGTCAGTATTCTGAGACAGCCAGTTGACCAGCCAGGACAGATTGATGTCACACATCCAAGGATTTTCTAAATTAAATGGAAATTAAGATTTGAAGAATTTAGGAAATAAAGAATTTTCAAAATACAACTCAATGTCCAGTTCGCGCTACTGTTATTAGAGTCATTCCTATATTTGAATGTCTGAACTACATATGTTATGTACATAAGTGTAAGTTAAACTGAACTAATGTAAGCTGCACTTTTACCGTATAAATACAGTACTCTGGCTTGCGGAGGACTTAGCTGAAGGAAAGTTTGAGAGAATGTGTTCGGACGGAGCGTCTGCAGCTTGTTTGAGCTTAGATCCAAGTGTCTCAGACTGGGCAGATTGGAGAAGGCACCATCTTCGACCACAGAAATTGAATTTCCTTTCAGATCCAGAGAATTGAGCTGAGATAAGCCACGCAGCAGCTGCTGGTTAATTCTGAAACAAAATTTAGCGACCAATTGGTACGGTTGATCAACTTTGATCAACTTTGATTTTGATTTTGATTTTGAGTCAAACTATACTAAATCACAAGATATACCACTGCAAAACAAAAAACTAAAGGTAGTACTCCGCAGCCCTCCGTTCACCCCGCTTACCTCAAATCTTAATACTTATTCGACTTTATGTAATTCATAAATTATTACAACAATTAATTTAGTGATGGTCAAAAGTCTCACTTCGTCAGCTTATTTCCATTCAACATGATAATTTGGATTCCACTGACGCGCTGAAATACGCCTTCATCGATTACCGATATTTGGCAGTCAGAAAGTTCCAACTTGACCAAATTCGGCACATGCTCCAAAGCGTCCAGGGGAAGAGTAGTGATAGAGTTACTCGATAGACTGAGCAGTTTCAGTTGCCCAGTATAGTGAAAAACGGTCGGGTTAATGGCAGTGATTTTATTGGAGCTCAAATAGAGATAAACTAAATTCGGCACACCACGAAACGCTTCCGGATCTATGGTGACAATCTTGTTTACAGAAAAACTCAGCGACGTCAGCTGAGGAAAATCCAAATATCCGACCGGAATTGTAGCAATATTATTTACTCCCAACGACAACCCCTGCAGTGATCCTTTCAGGGGAGTTAGAGCACTGTGAGGAATTTCGGAAAGAAAATTTCTATCCAAATTTAGCTCCTCCAATGCGGTTAAATCCGCCAGTGCAGAAGGTCGTAGGGTTCGCAAATGGTTATCGGATAGGTCCAGTTTCTGTAGGCGTGCCTTGCCGCGATAGTTGGCAAAAGCGTTCGGAGGAATATCAACAATTGAATTTTTAGCCAAAATTAGGGTTTTCAGATTACGTAATTCTGATACTCCTCGAGCTGGCACGTTTGCCAACCGGTTGAATCGAAGATCAAGCTCTTCCAGACTTTGCAACAGCGGTCCAGCAAAAGCGTCTGGTTCGATAAAGGCCAGAGCGTTTCGATTCAGAACCAACCGTTTGATCTGATAGTTACGAAAGGTATTTGCTGGAATTCGATCGATCAGCGTTTTTGTGATAGTCAAACTATCGATAACTCCATTGATCGTTCCAATTGCCTCCAAAACTGCACCTAAAGACGCCGCCTGGCTGCAAGTAATCGTCACGGGCTCGTAGCGAGTAGAAGCACAGTAACAGGGAGCTTTAACAGTACTGGGACACTGGCACACTGTTAGGACGACTACATGAATTAAGATTACAACCAATACGGTATTAACCGTCCGCAATTTTATCATAGTTGTTCACTAGAATAAGACTAAGTCATGCTTGTATGGCTAAGCTTTTGTAGCAAGCAGTCCACGCCTCCAAGTTTCCGTTCACATCCAGCGTTGTTAGCAATCAAGCAGGAGAATCCTAAAACTTTAAAGTCTTACTAGGTCAAGAGTTAGTCACAGTTTGTTGTCACAGAGGATTAAGTTTCACACCACCTGTCAACATTAGCTTGTTTACAGCTGACTGTATTATTGTAAAACTCTGCAAAGCTTTAAACTATGCATGAAACACTGAAGGACTCAAACCTACAACGTAGTTCGTTCGTAGTGGAAAACGAGACTACTCTGCTGTGGAACTGAAAGGACTAGAAAGACTTTTTCATGCTAAAGAAATTTTATTAAGTCTAAACAACAAAAGCTACTTGCATTTTCAGAGTGCCAGTAATTGCATAGACTGTCCAGACTGCTAAAAATGACAAGGCTGGCGCAATAATCTGTTTCATTGTTTCGTTTCGTAATCGGTGTAACTTAAGTCAGTTACGTACGAGTATAAGTCAACTTAGTTATATTAGCATGGCAATGAGGTGAGAAGCGTGCCAAGATGCTATTGAATTGAACCTGGCAAAAGCAGATACATAACTGCAGTAACGTTCAGTAAACAGGGTAAGCACGGTGTTAGGAATGACCGATGGTTGATCACTCACTCACATAAATCGAATGTGAGGGTGGAGGCACCTTGAACCTATCAAATCGTGTACTTTCTTTATAAAAGATTAAATTAGTTCCGAGTTTTTATCTTAGGCCAAATTTTCCATATAAAAAATCAGAAAAAATAAGAGAAGGTGATCCTAAATTCGAGGAACCAGTCCCGTTCCCAACAGCAGATAAACAAACGAAATAAAGGACATAAATATTTATTAAAACTTAAGATGTTTTAACATTTAATGGATGGGTTGAGGTAGTGGGTTTTTCCCTTTATACCAGTGTTCTAGAAGAAGCAAAATTTGACGGCTTGAGTTGAAATTTGGTAAGGGTATTTTTGGACCTGCAGATTTCAAAAATGCAAAACATTTTAAAGTGTTAAAATGTTTGAATTTTTTCGAATTTTCCGACCAAACTAAGTATACATGTTGATTATTTTTTATTCCTGGACCGAGTTTTCAAAGTAAACCATTAAGGCAGTGCTGAGCTTAGCTTACCTAAAGGGGATGTGCTGGAATGTTGCTATTGTTGTTGCTAAATGAATATATTATAATTTTTTATGAGCAAACATACCGCAATTAGATTATTGTTGCAAAGTTGCCAAGATAATGAACAAATACTCTTATCTCTTAGCTTAATGAAGTAACATGAATCTTATGCCAAATTTCAACTATACAAAGTGTTACACAATTATACTCGATAGTGTAAACAAGAAGCAGCTAGAAAAAGGAGCATTTCAATCCTCTAAGCCTTATTCTTAATATTTACATAAAGGTCGACTGTTCATTGGAAAGCCTGAACAAATATGTGCGGAGTTCATCGGAGGCAGTTTTGAGCGTCACTACTGCTAATTTGTATGCACGTAAATAGATAGGCAAGGATTAGACACTAATATTAATCCAACAACTAAATTATGCAACAGACTAGAGCATGACAAAAAATATATGCAGCCGAACTAGGAGGAGTGAATCATGACCGATCTTCTGTGAACTTATCCAAACAGACGTTTTCCACAAAATTTAGCATTGGTGTCGGCTCATGGATGGCATTGAATGCATTGCCTATTACAAAAATTTGATGCACAGAATAGAAAAACAGAAGACATGAGACTATGAAAACAATATTACATTTCATCAACATAGTTAGCTAACATTATTCTTAGTTTTGCTTTAGTCTATAAGTTCAGTAAATTAAATCCAATATCAACGAAATATTTAAATCTGCCTTAACCGCTATAGTTGATTCGTGCTGACCTGTGCTGTACTCTAATACCAAAAGTACATAATTGCACTATATATTAGAAGAAGAGTAAGCCACTAAAGGGCTTCTCTTCTTGGCATTGCGTAACGGTGCTCCGCCCACAATACGCGAATGTTCCCCCGTTTGGGGGGGGGGGTAACTCTCTTCGACAAAGCATACCCCCCTCCGTTTGGTGGGGTGGTAGCAGAAAAGAGGTCCCCGTTTGGTGGGGGGGGGGTAGCCAACAGCCAATCAGATTGCAGAGACCCCTCCCCGTTTGGTAGGGGGTATAGCAGAGGATTATGGTAGTTTTTGTTCTATTTGAAAATGGATCCCCGTTTGGTGGGGGGGTAGCCAAAAGAGGTCCCCTTTGGGGGGGGGGGTCGCTAACAGCCAATCAAATTCAGCCAATCTTTGCCTGTCTTGACGACACCCCCCCAAACGGGGAACCCTTTTCTGCCTACCCCCCACCAAACGGGGACCTCTTTTGGCTACCCCCCCCCACCAAATGGGGACTACTTTCTGCTACGCCCCCCCTCCAAACGGGGACCACTTTTTGCTACCCTTCCCACCAAACGGGGAGGGGGTATGCCTGTCGACCCCCCCCCCAAACGGGGGAACATTCGTGTATTGTGGTCGGAGCACCGTTACGCAATGCCAAGAGGAGGAGCACTCTAGTGGGTCACTCTTCTTCTAATATATAATAGAATTATGAACTCTTGCTAATACTGTGCTACTATGCCCCACAATCTCATGAACTCAGACTGACAATATATATAGTGATGACACTTTTTGCATTCACTACCAAAAATAATTGTTAAACTGCAAAAACTGCCAAATTATTTTTTGAGTATGTTGCATGATTACAGTATTTCTTGGTTCAAAAGACCACGGACTACGCACATGGCAATGAATTTGTAAGTTATGACCAACAAATCATGCTCCTATTTTTTGTTTGTTCTAAGTTTTCGTCATCAGCGAGCAGGATGTGACAACATTCGTAAAGGTTTACAGCTATTTATCGTAACTTTAAAACTATTTTCAATTATTTTAATGGCGCTCAAGTTGCTAATTCACCATCACCCGTTCTTGGCGTCGACTCGCCAATTGCCATTTTATTGCATTTCGTAGGCACAACTTTTGCGCTTTGATAAGAAGTTGCGTGTAAACTTAAATGCTGAATATTTACAAAATTACTGCCAAGTCTGTACAACGTTTTGTGCATTCATAATGTAAACAATTATGCTTACTTACAGTGTTACTTTATTTTCTTAGTTGACTCATCTTTTCAATGTTTTCGAGTTTTACTTCTGTTATAGACTAAACTTAAAAATGTAGAGGGGAAAAGTGCTGAAGCGCGAAGATGCTGGTCTGGTACTATATAAAATGTTTGCGTATGCAACTTTAGGAAAAAATTTTATGGTTTCTTGAAGTATACTAGGATGCATTGCAAAAGTAGGCATCTGAAATTTGCACAGCCATTTGGAATGTGACAAAATTATGATTTCAAACTTGTAGTAGTCGAGCGACAACGTTGCAGACTCCTTGTAATGGCCAACTATTAACAAACTGGTCCCTCTATTTAAATGCGTACAAGTTTGAGAACTAATTTTAAAACGGTAATAGTGTGTGTTCAACTCGACTACCTTTAATATATTATTCTGACAATTGGAAGGGTAGCCAAAAGATCCAGATTTTATTTTGTGGGTTTTACAGAAAAATTTGTTTACTAATTTGATCGGGCGAATCTTTTCATCTTTCACTGTTTTTGCTACAATCGACTGATCATTTCCGCGTTGCTGAATTTTGACTTTCAGCTCTTCAGCTGGGCGTGACATCAAACCAAGCAGGCAGAGCAGAATCCTGCTATGCTAGATCCTGAGCTGGTTGGTAACTTTCGACGTCTCTGACAGAACGGTTTCAGTTGTGTAGCTTTACTTTTTCTGGGTTCAGTCAGACTTAAACCTAACTTTAGCACAAAGCCATTTGTCTCCTAGATTGATCTACTACCATTACTAACCCGGGAGTCTTACAGAGTTAATAAGCTCCAACTGTGCTTGGACAGGCAATTTCCTTTTAAGTTTGTCCAGGCAATATATACTTTCAAAGCTTTTACAGAATTGCTTGGCAAATACTACTTCTTGCATTACTGGAGGGACACTTTAAGTTTAAAATTTTAGAGATATAAACCTTTGCCTGAGGCGTTTCCCGGTTGCTTGCATGAAGTACTAGGTAGGTTTGAAATAGAGCCTTTCTCAGCAATTTCTCCCGAGCCGAGCCGAGCCGAGCCGACCAAACAAAAAATAGTAATTCGACCAAATTTCCCTGCTATATTTTCGAACTTGTTTAAGTAAAATTGTCAATAATTTCAGTGAAGACTAATAATAATTGTCAATAATTTTCTTTAGCTTTCTCGATACCTTCCAAGCAAATCTTAATCTTAACATTAGCAAGAGTACATAATGATACATTATTATGTACTCTTGATATTAGGCCGTCCTTGACGCCAACTTGTGTGTGCTATTGATATACTTTTAGTAAGAAAAACTTTTGAATTATTTCATTTTTACGTCTCAGTTTTGATTTCATAAAAATCTTACCTGTGAAATCCATTACTTCTGGGTTGTTTCCATTATTTCCAGTGTTTCTGGGTATTTGTACTATTTTTATATATTTTATCAAATAGGAAAAAAGTTGTAACTGCTTCTAGTATTCGAGTATATAATATGATCTTGAGAGGCTAAAGATAAATCTTAACTTGTAATTATAACTGGTTACGACTTCGTCAATAAATTTGACCAAGACAACAAGGAACTAAATAAAAAATATTCCATGCAATCTGGCGAATTTGAAATTTCAAGCTTGGCGAGCCGAGCCGAGCCGAGCCGACCCACTTTCAAAATTTTTCCGAGCCGAGCCGAGCCGGGCATAACCGCGAGCCGAGCCGAGCCGAGCCCACCACATGTTCTCGCGAGCCGAGCCGAGCCCACCACATGTTCTCGCGAGCCGAGCCGAGCCCACCACATGTTCTCGCGAGCCGAGCCGAGCCGAGCCGACCTCATTTTCTCGCGAGCCGAGCCGAGCCGGAAAAGTCTGGCTCGTCCTCATCTCTACTGTGTTCCCGCAAATGCCCGGAGTTTACCCAAGCGTTATTACAGAACCCGATTCCGAACTGTACTACGACTACGGGCTTAAGTTAGTGCTAAAGATTTTATTGATAGGATGCAATCCACTCCACCGTTATGGTCCAACCAAAGTACTGTGGCAGCTTTCGTTAGAAGAAACTTACTATTATCTTTTTTCCTGATTACTTCTTAACTAGAAGATTCAGCTTCAATAAACATGCTTATTAGACAAGATAAAATTGCCTAGGCTACCCTAGTTGTCAATCTTAGGTTGTTCATCATTTGGAAACACATGGGGTTTCAGTTATACATGCTTTAGGCTTCAGTTATCTTATAAAATACGTACATGTGTACGAATCTATTCACTGATATTTTATGAGTATGGGAAATTTCTGAACTCATCAAGTTTCATCAAGCTTCAAAATTTGATAAATTTTTAAAGCATTTTTGGCATTGTAATAATTATTTTCTATTAGCCATGCAACAGTCTAAATGTTTATTACACTCCAGTTTACAATGGGTCTGCGCACTGCGCAGGGCGGGTAAATTAGGACGATTAATGTTAAGGGTGACCATAAAGCACCCTCTAATGTTATGTTGGGCGTCTCTTGTAAACCACATTTTGGATCAATAGGTTTTTCCCTGACCTAAACTTGAAGGATAGCTTGTCTCCTACTCTTCATAGAAACAGCCCCTGAGTCGCGGTGGTGGTATCCAAATTTCTCTAAAAGGAGCCGTTATACATGGGAACATAGTTGCTTCCATCCAGAGCTCCAGTATAATTGAGACGTGTAATTCTAGTGCTTTTGAAATCTCTGGGCTGGCACTTTCCAAACTTATTTTCTTAATGTTTGCTCAGTAGTATGTTTTTATTTTGCCCGTTTTAGCAGCCTTTAGTGTTATTTAGATGAATTTCCTTGTTGCTTTTGTTTAAACTAATACCTGCCTGCAAAGCATAAACAAGATTGTATGACTTGAAAGTTACGGAAACGCGTTAAAATTGCAAAGCTAATCTATTCTTTGTGCTAAGTTTTGTTTTTACGAAACTGCTTCCTAATCTGGTCTGTAAGCGAAACCCGTAACCAAAAACTAAACAAGGCACTCTCGCTTTGGGTTTCTATCTATAATACGGGAGCGTAATCGAATTGCGTAGCTATAAAACCTTCTTGTAAAAGCGTTCTGCTAATTTGTCTTCATCGGAAACTGCTCAACATCAATCCTAATCCGACCTAAGTCTCTGTTGCTTCTTTTCTACTGATGTTTTATTCATCAAACAGGCATTACAAACTTTAATTCTATGAAGTCAGAGATTGCATAAAACTTCTTAGCGTTTTCAATTATCTGTAGGTGACAAGATTCAAGAATCGTTAAGCTACTGTTCTCATTAGGTCAAACTTAAAGTTTAGTCCTTTTCGAATCACGATCTAGAATTTTGGTAAAGTTTCAAAGCAAACTTTCTTCGATTAGGTTTAACACAATCTTGTATCTTGTACTTAAGAAAATGCCTGCAGTTGCCAAAATGATGTCACAGAAAGGTCTTGACAACACAGCAGTCGTTTGAGAATTTTTTTGAATAGGTGAAGCAGCTAGCTCACTGCAGGCAAAGCCGTGATTGAAGCTCGAGAAAAATTCTTAGTACTAAGCGTCACATTCCTATCAATAATGCACCATTCATAAAGAAAATGTGCTCTCTACTTTTATAGGATAATTTTATTCTCTGGTAAATGGATTGTATCCTTCTTTTTTCCAGGGGACTAGGAACGCCTTCTCTCGCTTTTCCACTGACTATTCTGTATAGGATATAAAATGCAGTTCTAAATGTTGACAGAAGTCAATGTATGAAGAGGGGTTTTGAATTTATATTCACTGCTATGTATACGTACTTGACATAAAAGCATTGTTTGCGTAGCCAGACGCTAAGCAAGCTAGCTTTAAGCAGCTTGCTTGCGAGGCAACCCTTTTCTTCTTCTTTCTAGCGCATTGAGTTGTACTCTATTTTCTCTCTACATATGGCCCTTCCCTTCAGGCAACCGGAAAATTAGATAAGACCCGAGTTGTGCTCTTTGATCATGGCTGACTTTCAAGACAAAAAGGTAACCTAACCCTATGTTTTGATGACGACAATACACAACGCCTAGCTTTGGCTAGATTAATGTCCACTGCCTTGTTTCACGAAACTAATTTTTGAGCCAGCAGCGCTAAGATAACGAATCATGAGTAATTTCCTGTTATCTGTTTGAGAAATGAGTTAATCGGACACGACAGATGGATATTATGCAGACTAGATATAAAGGAAAAATTAACCTTGCCAGACTCTAGTCTTAAGTCTTAAGTATTCCATTTACCGCTCTGGTACCAACTAGAAAACAAACAAAATAATTTATGTTGCGAGGCACCTGCCGTTGAATGAGCCGTGTCCAGCGAACAGAGAAAGAGTCGAAGCAGATGCTGTCTAGGTAGCGTGTGTGTGTAGCTCCTGATTTTGTTGCTTTTTATGGGAGGCGAGTATATAATGCTGACTTTAACTCTGAATTAGAGGTTTTATCGCTGAGAAAACTGCCTTTAACAAAACTGACATTTATTCAATAGGAAACGATTCGCTATTGCATCAACTCAAGTTACCGAGTTACTGTATGTTCACATTGCGTACAGTCTATACAAATAGCACCTAAGCGAGAAACTGTTTTTCGCTATATTCGAAATTTTTTTATTTGCAGGAAATGAACAGCAATTCCAGTAAAGGAAGCCCGAACGAGCTGGAACTGGCCCGACTGGCGATTGCCGGCGGAGCCGATTTCCGATCCATCGATGCCAGCAGTGAGAACTTGGACTCAAAACTGCCGGAAGAAAGCCAGCTGATCGACAGCCGGAGAGAAAGTATGCCGGCGGAAGACAACGAACCCGCTCATCGAGTCCGGTTTCTGAGCGAACCCGGACCGGAGAATTCGCTACCACCCTCGGGGCGTCAACGTGCGGCCACCGGACATGATGGACGTCGAAGGCGATTCTCCAGACAGCTGTCGGGACAGTTTCATCGGGCAGGAAGTGTCACACTGAATCGAATGCGAACTGTCTCAGAAAGGACATTCTCGGTGGTGGGTCCGGCTGACGAAAATCAGGAACGGGGAACCTGGAATTCCCAGTTCGAATTTTTCCTCTCTTGTCTGGGCTATGCGGTTGGTTTGGGTAAGGTCTATGTTATTGGTTAGCATTAAATTAATAAAATTGACATTATTAAGTGATCACTGCTGGCGAGTTGGAAAGGTTATATTAAGAAGTTAATGCGATGATTAGTGGTTTGAATCCCTGTCTTGGCCTCGGATACCACACAAATAGGAATTGGCGAAGTATTCATATTAGCAAGAGGTATTAGGCTGGTCCTTCACGATTGCAGTAATTATTTGAGTTGACTGACACTCTTGACTCAAGGGTAGTGTATCCGAGGATTGGCGCAGGCAAACTAGACCCTGCCAAGGGTAAGAACCTTACTTACCTTTACCGAACTGGATACAGTTATGACGAATTAATTGTTAGTTAGGGTTTTACTATTATCAAGGGCACTTCACTCACTATAACATTTTCATATCCAAAAGCATGTCCAAAATTATACTTTGCATCAGGCTTTTGTTTCAGGAAATGTCTGGCGCTTTCCATACTTGTGTCACAAAAATGGCGGCGGAGCCTTTCTGATTCCCTACGCTTTAATGCTCACCTTCTGTGGCCTACCCATTCTCTTCCTTGAATTAGCCCTGGGTCAGTACTCAAGTGAGGGGCCCATAACCCTATGGAAGATGTGCCGTCTATTCAAGGGCATAGGGATTTCCATGGTGCTAATTTCTGCCTACCTGGCTACCTATTACAACATAATAACGGCCTGGTCCGTCTACTACCTTTATGAGTCCTTTACTGCTGTACTACCCTGGCGCTGTTGTGATCCCAGCTGGGATCCCGAGTGCGTTTCCTTCGCCGAAGGTTGTAACCAAACCCACACCACTGCTCCAACAACCATCTACCATGCGAATCACTCAACGGAAAACGATACCACTATACTCTTCTCTGCCGACGAGTACTTCCATAAGGTGGCCCTGGAAATCTCACCCAGTATCGACGAAATGGGCCCGATAAAACTGCACCTGTTCATTTCGTTTGTGATCGCCTGGACTGTGGTCTTTCTGGTCCTCATGAAGGGCATCAAGAGTTTCGGTAAAACGGTCTACTTTACCTCAACCTTTCCCTATCTTATCCTCTTCATTCTATTGGTTCGAGCTGCCATCGAGCCCGGTGCGGTCAACGGAGTGATCTACTATTTGACTCCGAAATGGGAACGATTGCTCGATGCCGGCGTCTGGGGCGACGCTGTGACTCAGATATTCTTTTCCACGGGGATTTGCACTGGTGGTGTAATTACACTGGCCAGCTACAATCGATTTCGAAATAACTTCTATCGAGATGCCCTGATCATCGGGCTGGGCAACAGTTTAACTTCCATCTATTCGGGCTTTGTGGTATTCTCTATCCTGGGTTTCATGGCTGAGAAGCAGAACGCCACCGTTGAGGAGGTGGTTAAGGACGGCCCGGGTCTGACCTTCATAATTTACCCCCAGGCTGTTACCATGCTCCAGGTATCTCCGCTTTGGTCGGCGCTCTTCTTTGTGATGCTGATTACGTTGGCCCTAAGCTCCATGTTCCCGACAGTGGAAAATGTTACCACAGCTCTGATAGATCAGTTTAAGTTTTTGCGACCATTTAAATTTTGGATGACCTTTGCCACTTGTATGTCACTGTTTCTGGCGGGTCTCTGTTTGACTACGGGCGGAGGAATGTACGTACTGTTACTGTTGGACAAGTATGCGGTGGGATTTTCTCTGGTAATTATCGGTATGTGTGAGATATTGGTCTTTGCCTGGCTGTATGGAGTACAGCGAATCTACAAGGATTTGGAGACGATGATTGGAATTCGACTGACGGCCTACTGGGCCATCATATGGCGAATTGTTTGCCCAATTTTGCTGTCCTTTTGTCTTATCTTTTGCTGGGTCGACTCAAAACCTCTGGAGTACGATAAACAGCCCTTTCCCAATTGGGCCAACATTGTGGGTTGGCTCCTGACTCTCTCCGCCTGTATTCCTGTTCCCCTCTATGCTATTTATTATGTCTGTCGTAACTGGAGCATGTGCAAGGAATTGGGACCCAAAATGGCCTGGCGAACTCTCACTAAGCCGACGCCCGACTGGGGTCCGGCGTTGCCTCAATTCTGGACAACGGCAGAGGTTGAGAGTATGCTGGGAGTGCAAAAGGAAGAACGATACGACGATGTATTTGCTGAGTAGGCAAACGTATTTATTATACCTAGTTCGACATCGCAATACTCTAGTGGTAGTCTTGTTTCTTTGGTGGTTTAGCTGTTTTGTTTTATCACATTAAATTATCGTTATACAAATTGTAGGCAAAGATTGACTTGACAGGATAGAGGTGCGGTAGATTTTCGTTTGTCAATTGTTTGGTAGCTAACAGGTTTTTCTAACAATTCCTAAAAAGCTCAGCTGGTACTTTGAAAAGGTTGCAAAAATCTTGTTTACTTCGAAAGTTTTTATGCGGCAGGGAAGGAGCTAAATATTTATGCCAAGTCAGCTAAGCATTAGACGCTATTAATTGAGAGAACCTGTTTTCGCTGAAGGCATAAATCGCTTGCCGCTGATGCTGAGAGCACTCAATGCTAAGTGCTCTAGCTCTACGATGCTTCAGTGGATACTTCGAAATTTACATAGTTTGGCCTTAATGAACGGAATTTTAGTTATATATAATCTAGAAACAATGACGGAGAAAGCCAGCGTCAGACAAAGTATTAATTCAAGTGTTCAGCAATACCTAGGACATCTTTTATGCTAAATTTATCCTGCCTAATTTTGAAACAATTTTAGTGTAAACAACACTTGGCTATTTGGTTGTCTGGCTATTATCTCCACTTAATTTAGTAGCGTTCTGTCAACAGATCTTATCTCGATTCGACTGCGGTATCAATGGGCAGACAGAATGATTTTGCTAGATAGAGCTAGCGCATCGTTGAGTCGTTGGGAGCAACCATATCCTTTATTTTGCAACCTGATTTTTTAAGATAATTCCTAACCCTACTCATCAAATGCGTCTAGGAAAGGGTTAGGTACCTACTTACTACCTACTAATTACAGTTCATTGTATGTTCACATTCAGTCAAGTACTCAAGCCCGAAGACAGATTAAATTACAGAAGCTCTCATATTTTACGCAGCAGAAAAGGAAAGGCTAGAATCAGGGTAGAAATTAATCATATCTAACTCAGACTGAGTTAGCTCAATGACGAGAGAAAGCTTACTTGGCTTTACGTATTTATTTGTGGATGTAGGAGTAACAGATTTCGACCTTTCCCCTCATTCTTGATTTCAGCCTTTCATAAACATTCTTTCTGTCTTTGAGCAACAGCAGGAACAAAAGTTTATTGTAAAATATGTCAAACAACTTTCAAAAACCAAGTAGGTATAAAAGAAATCTTGAATAGTCAACCGCCGTTAAAACTATTTACAAAAGTTATTGCTTTAAATTTTCAATTTTAAATGCCCAAGCCCAAGTGGTGGGCAGTTTGAACCATTGGAAAGGTGCCAGGTCTATCGTTAATCCAGAGGCTGTTCCATAGTTTTTAATCTTGGCGTTTCCCGCAGGATAACCCAAAAGGGTCACTTTTGTAGCTGGAGTGACAGTAGGGACACCCAATTTTAGCTTGTTCGACGTGGGCCATTTCAGTAGAATCGCATAGACAGTCTTTCCTTTTGCAGTATACCTTAAATATAAGAAGAGAAACTTTGCACAAACAAACATTTTGTAGTACTGTTAACAAATCATCGCTGAGTGCTGGTAAGCTCTATTGCAGAGTTGGACGCGGGCCGCGGGTACCCGCGGGGCGGGGCGGGGCGGGTACCCGCGGGGCGGGCCGGGGCGGGCCGAAATTTACTACCAGCAGCGGCCCGCGCGGGCCGATGCGGGCCGATTTTCGCAGTGACAGTGACAGTTTAACTTTTTAAGCTTAAATTTAAAAGCTTAATATAATATTTTGAACTTTGAAATCAGAAAACCTAAACTGAATCGGATCTGCTCTTGACTGCCACCACCACTACCACTCAAAATTCTTAAAACTTGACCATTTGAGCTAACATTTGCAATGCGTATGTTTTCGATTCGGGGAACCAAGGAAAACTGAAACATTTTTGTCTTCAATTTTGCTGACAAGTTGTACAGAGGTTTTCTGGATCGCTGAACACGAATATAATGTCGGTTTTTTGATTCAGCTTTTTGCTAGCTCAGTATAAGCTTATGTCTTACCTAAGCTTATAACTTTAGCTTTGACTGACTAACAAAATTTGACACGAAAAATGGACTTCAGGTTCGAGTTCTACGACCCAGAAAGAATGCTTCCGTATGCAACTATTCAGCAAAATGTAAGACAAAACATTTTCCGGTTGCCCTTGGTCCCATCCTACGAATCGAAAAAACTCGAATTTCGCGAAATCAAAAAATTTTGCTATATTTGAACTCAGCATGGTCGAAAAAATTACCCATAACTAATTTCACCTCTATTGGTCAAGTTTAAAAAATTTCAGCACTGAGGGGATGGGGGTGATCTGGAAAAAAACCCAAAGATTCTAGCGGGTTACATTAGATGAGAAAGAAGAAGAAAGACAACTAACTGAATGACGTGTTCATTAAATTTTACTAAATTGCGAAGATTAGGCATTTATGTAAAATGTAGAAATGTAAAATGTAAAATGGAGTCTCTTGATCGCAAAATATGCACAGTTAGTTTAATTCCGACAACTAAAAGCTTTATTTAAACAACTAAAAAATCAACTTTATAATATAAACCTTAAATAGTATCCATAACATCAAACAATGTTTGATATTGTGCGGGCCTTTGCGGGCTGAAAATTATATATGCGGGCCGCGGGCCGAACCTGTACGGGCCGAAAATTTGAGGGCGGGTGTTGGTGTTGGCCACAAATTTCGGCCCCCGTTCAACTCTGCTCTATTGTAGCGCACATCAAATGAATTATCACAGGACATAATTATATCGTATATATTGCCCGTACAATGTTATATATCGTATTCTTCGTTTAGTCTTGGTGATACGTGTAAATTGTAAAGGTGAATTAAGCGTGTAAATTAGAGGTGAATTTAGTTATCATTAAGATGGCATACCAAACATCAGGGTTTATGGTATCGTTTTGATAGGTCCAAGGTTTAGTTCCATAAATAGCTTCTCCGTTAGCCTCCAGCCATTTTCCCATCTGATGAAGTCGCTCCTCAAATACTGGAATAATTCGACCATCATGGGTCGGACCAACATTCATCAACAAATTTCCACCCAAACTAAAATATACAATGTGTACACAAGCATCGAGTATTGACAGCAAAAAATAAAAGCAATCATTTTTAAACGAGTTTTATTTTACAGTCACCACGCCTTCCAAAACAATTTACCTTACAGTTTTCACCAAAGTATCAATTAATTGCTCAATGGACAAAATGTCTTCAATGCGAGCTGTTCTCCTGAATCCCCAAGAACCACGATCCACGGTCATACAATTTTCCCATTTACGCTTCATCAAGTGACCTAAAAATAAACATGCATAAATAAATAGGTATCAACGTAATGCAACTACGTACGTTGCTGTTGAATGTTGTTAGGTTTGTAAGTGGGTTTATAGTTTAACCTTTTTGGACAAAATATGAATACTGTCAATAGCATGCTATTTTAGGAGATTACGAATAGCATGTAGCGCCATATTTTTTAGAAAATAATGAAGAGGTATGCATTTATTCTGACCTGGTATGTATTTATCAGAACAGGTCAAATATCCTCCATGATGACAGGACATATTTATTCCCCAGCGATCATTTACAACCACATAATCTTTTACTGGGCTGAAATAATCTGTCCATATTTAGTCATAAATAATTAGACAATCAGCAAATAAACAAAAACCAACCAAAATAAGTAAACAGCGCAAAAACCAGATACAGCATCAAACAATATGGTAACCGCAAAAATATGGCTGACTTTTACACTAGATTAGAACAACATGTAAATTCAAATTCACACTGACACTACTGTAAAATTTTTGGTTTGGTGGAAGATGTTTTGGAGCATGTACATACATCGTTTAAGGTGTGAGTGAATATCAAAATAAAACGAATTATTTTCTGTTTTACAGATTTGGAACGTCAAAAAGTTGTCTTACCTTTCGTTGTAAAGCCATGCTAGAAATTCTGTTGCCTTCCAATATTGATATGGGGCTTCCCAATCACCATCGCTCCAGATAACGCTTGGGTGATAAGCATTAACCAGCTCTTTCAATTGAGGTAAACTCACTGTCTGAAATAATAAATACAATACAATGACCTCGTTTGGTGGTATGTATGTGGTATGAGAACGATTATTGCGAAATGAGAGTTATGATGGCTGACATTATTGCCGAAATCTCTGGGAAGCTCAAGAGGATCAATGTTTAACAAAAATATATATGCTTGAATTAGCCGTTATGATGATTAAATGCCTGGCATGACAACAAGTAAGACGGTGACGTGACGTGTAAGTAGGTGACGAAGTTGCGCTTAACCAGATCTTACGCCTTAGTTGCAGTGGAACCTGAACTAAATAAATATACAAATAGCTAACATTGACGTAAGCAGAAGTGTTGAAATGATGGCTCTTGTCCTGGAGATACAAAGGATGAAACCATTCATAAAGGGAGTAATATAATCCAAAATGTACATTGGGAGCGACTGTTGAAAATGCCTCCTTTAATTCTCCTAAAATGAATGAAAGATAAAATTAATTGTGAACTGGTATTTTACTATTTGGTAAATAATGAATGAATAAGCGACCAACGACAGCGCATATATAGTTTGAACAGAAAAAATTAGTTGTATAATCAATATATAAGGCCCAAATCTCAAATGCTTTGCTTTGTAGCATGATTTTGATTCATAGTTCAGCAAATTCAACGTGCAGGAAGCTAATCGTGCGCGTCAATGCAGCACACAACTAAAATGTTCTTATGGACCTCAGATCAACAACGATAGTAAATCAATTAAAGATACTGATTAATACAATATCTGACCGACTAAATCTTTGTCGGGACCCACATCCTTTGAGTTCCAATTCCAAGAATATTTGCTTGGCCACATCGTGTATCCCTCATGATGCTTGCTGGTCAAAACATAATACCTAAACAACACAGAGCAGTGAAATAAAGCATCCTCTTCTGTTACACCTGGTAGTTACAGACACTCTTGTTAAAAGCTTAAGCCCACACGAAATCATTTTCTTTGTATATACTGTAGATATTTAGATCTCTGATATTAGAATAAGATAAATAAACTATAATGTTTTGTTCTTAATCGTTGCGACCTAATTAAACACACAGTTATATATTGTGGATTTACTTTGCTCCGGATCTCTGAACCAGATCAGCAATGCGAGAAGCATTGAAGAATTCAGCGGTGAACTGGTTAGCAAATTCTGGATAGGTGAAATTTGGTTTATAATTATTGGCCATAAACTGCTCTATGTTTTTATCGTGATTTTGCTGCCAATAATACCAAAACCATTCTGATCGGAATGAGGGCACTGAGTAGAGACCCCAATGCATGAAGATACCAAATTTGGCGTCGTCATACCAGGAGGGTAAGGGACGGGAATCTATCGAGGGCCAATTTGGCTGATAATCTGCCCAAGAAAAACCCAGAAATGTCACTAACAAGTATATACTGAAAAGCATGCTTTAATATCCTAGAAAATAAATTATGAACATTTTTACTCAGTACAAGACTGCCACTACAAGACTTGGGTTTGATTGAAAAAGTATTGAATGGCACGACTGTTACAAAAATAACAAAGCAAAGTTTTCTCGTATGATTCAAAACTGTATGCTTGCAAAAGCTTGCTACCCAAATCAAGCATTTGGTAGCAGCAGATCTTACAGAGAACAAGTTGTCTCTTATGTAAGTACTACACACGTTTCCTATAACTTTGGAGCAGATAATTTCGTTTGCCCGAAATCCTTAGACAATAAGACGGCACGCCCGTTTTAATTAATGGGTTCTCTAAAGTCTTTTATATTTAACCACGAAAACAATGGTGCGAACAGGATGCAGGTTTAAAACCAGCAAACAAATATAGTATACTTATACAAATGATAAATCTGAAACACAGTCAACCAGGACGAACAATGATTGCAATATTTACAGACGGTAATATCGCAGTTTGCTATTTTTAATTTGCTGATATGGTTTGCTGAGCGACTGAGCAAAACTGGCGGAGAATGGCACATATAAAACATGCTAAGCTAGAGTTGAAATTTTTGGATGCCCGCTAGAAATGATAACGCCTAATGAAATAATGCCTAATTTTTCGGCCCTCCTCTATGCAAGATTACGACATTCGACTATAAATGATATTTCAATATTTATTCCGAAAGCTATAATACAGTATCGAAAGAATTATATATACAAAATTAAATTACAAAATATGACCGAGTAAGTTAATAAAGGGATCAGAAAGAGCGAATTCTTAATAAATTTTGCATACTAACATTATGTTGCAGTCGACCAAGTCCGTTCTTCTGGATCGTTCGGGTTTAACATTCTCTTGGTCGGACCCAGTTCACTAGCGAGAGAGTCGAAAAGCCCAGTTTCGCTAGCAGTACCCGAAGCCGAGACTTGAGACATGCTACCTGCAAACCCAGCAGCGGGGATCTGGATTTGGTCTTTCGTTTCTGGTTAATCTTTATAAGTCTTTCGTTAATGTATTAAGTCTGTTCAACAATGCGAGATTACCAAGGCCGGCAACCGGGACTCAGCCGTTCTGTACCATAGGCCCACGAATCAAATCTGCACATATTATGTTACCGTTACATACCTAGGTAGCTACTGAAGATTCGCACAACTACTTGATAATAAGTTTTTATCTCTGTTTTACAACTGTCGTTTATTCACAATATACGAGGTTGGATTAGATAAGGATTAAATAATGGGAAATGAAAGAAATAGATGTGAAAGTTAAATGTCGTTTTTCAAATTCTGTATCTTCAATGTCCACGCCCACATATTCGGCAATTTCCACCACTGATACTGAGTCAGATCAATCGCCAATCCGGAAGAGGATTTCACAATCTTAGCGCTGCCGTCCGGATATCCCACCAGAGTCGCATTCGTTGAAGGAGTCACCACGGGAGCACCCAATTTCAGAATACCATCTGCGGGCCACTTCAAAAGAATGGCATATACTGTCTTTCCCTTTGAAGTGTACCTGAAAATAGCAGTGCATTACGTATGAAAGAATAAGCTGAGAATAATCGTCATCATTTACCAGCAAAAGTATGTACAACCGTTACAAGAGATTGTCCTTTTGGTATTTCAAACATTAATTACATAGTAAGTTAAGTGGATAAACAATAAACATACCAAACATCAGGGTTTGTGGTATCGTTTTGATGGCTCCATGGCTTGGTTCCGTAGATGGCCTCTCCGTTAGTTTCCAGCCATTTTCCCATCTGAAGCAGTCGTTCCTCAAACACTGGAATAATTCGACCGTCATGAGTCGGTCCAACATTCATCAACAGATTTCCACCCATACTAAAACATAACTAACAAATGACATGTCATAAACAGCACATAATATAAAACAATATCGATAATAAAATAATTGCAACAACTGCAATTACATAAGCATGTAACGACTAATGAACAGTTAAGTAATATCTAAATGACATTATTGGTTTGCAGCGTGCAATTGTAGATTTTACAGGCACACATGGCTTACGTGCGCGGACATTCTTACCTCACTGTTTTTGCCAAAGTAGCAATCAAGTCCTCAATGCTTAAAATATCTTCAATGCGAGCAGTCCTGCGATAGCCCCAAGAACTTCGGTCCACTGTCATACACTTTTCCCATTTACGATTCATTAACTGACCTATGAATAGCGAAAAAGACTGTACTGCCACTTACCAGAAAAGACTGTTTATAAAAGCAACAGGTTTTGTTGCAGAAAAATCTTAGCCGTAACTTTAAGTAACGATAGCTTTGTAGTTAAACAGTTTCTACTAATTTATCAAATATCCGACAACTCCTGGAGCATGTGGCTAAGTTTTGGAATTTTTTCTGTATAATTAAAATGAAACAAAGAATTTGTTTTGAATTTCATTAAGGACTGGATGGTTCGGACACTGAACTTGTGCACTAAGGTAACATACTGACTAAAGGTTGAATTAAAACTTCTGGGCAAAGCTCAAACCATCCTCTTGTCTTATAGGCACATGACTTGGAATGGGGACTTTATCAGGAATATGGTCTTAAACAGAGAACGGATTTGGAATTTTCATTTGTGGAGGACTAGATAGATAAGTCGTGGCTAAACTTTGACTTGTTTTTGTTTAACTGAATTTGAATACATTTGAATAAACCAAAACCAGATCAGTTGCAAATTTAGGTGTTGAGTAATTGGAAAGTGTGGATTGTAGGCCGGAGTATGGACGACAGGCACGGGAGAGTTCCACTTGTGCCTTTTAATCGCTTATTTAACAGTTCACGTAACCCTTGCCTGTATCTATCTACTAATGTACTGGAATGTTTCTTTTAAGGGTATTTTTTCTGAATCTCCTGAGACCGCATTTCCTTCTTTCCTTTCTGAGAGCTCGTCAATCCCCTCCCCTCTTTTCTGCAGCCTTTTTTCAACGCCCCGGCCCACCGAGCGAGCAATAATTTATAGACTTCAGCCATCTTAGTTGCTATTACCAAGCGGGGGGCAGCAAAGTCGGCAAACTACCTTCATTGCCTTGGGCGTGACCGATGGTAGTCTTGCTTGGGGATCATGTTTCTGTTCCTGATCTTCGTCTCTACGCCTCTTGACTGCGGTCTGCGGAGAGCACCACTGACGGGCCACGCCGTGTGCCTACAAGTGGGTGAGCCCAAACCAAAAACAATAATTTATCAAATAGCCAAATGCGGAAAAGAAGAACAGTACAAAATAGAAAAAGTTAGCTAATATTGAATACCAGGAGTAAATTTGTCGGAGCAGGTAAGATATCCACCATGGTGACAGGCCATTCCACTTCCCCAACGATCGTTCACTACCACGTAATCTTTCACAGGACTAAAACAAAGATATGTTAAACTAAAAATTGTAAAGCTTTCCATGATGTCATAGAATGGTAAACGCAAGAAAATGTTTACAAGCGTTCTAAGAAAATTTAGTTCAAGTTAGTAAAATCCTAAATAGTCTGCAAAACCGATGTAAGAATGAAACAAAGTTGCACACCACCAAGCACCCGAAAAATCGGGCACCTGGCTGGACTCCAACCCGCAGTCTCCTATTCAACGCCCAGACGCTCTAACCAACTGACCCACACGAGATTCAATGGAAAGAGCTTTCGGCCGGAATTCGAATTCACAGTGTGCAACCTTGAACGCACAAGTGCATTGCACACTAGAAGATTAGCGAGATAACTCTCAGGCATAATGTACATGAACCTAATTAAAGAATAAAAGAAAGATGCACAGCACCAAGCACCCGAAAAAATCGGGCACCTGACGGGACTCGAACCCGCGGTCTCCTGCACAACGCGCAGAAACTCTAACCAACTGAGCCACAGAACCTAAATAGCTCTGTCCTAGCAATAACCCATTTGGAGCAAAAACCTACAGAGCAGGTACCAATTATGCACACCACATTTTGTGTACCTCTCATTATAAAGCCAAGCTAAAAATTGTGGTGATTTCCAATACTGATATGGAGCTCCCCAATCACCATCGCTCCAGATAAGACTGGGATGATAAGTATTAACTAGTTCCTTCAGTTGAGGTGTACTGACTTGCTAAAATTAAGCAGTCAACATAACAATAACTTTCACATGAGACAACAGCAAAATAATACCAACAATACACGTTAAATTATTGATCTTATACTTCAAAGCGTTCTAAAAACGGCTAATAAAAATCGCTGAAGATTGTAAAACGTACACATAAAATCGTTCACGCACTCAAACAAAAAATTTTGTCTTAATTTACAACCGAAGGGAGACAAATCAAATCTGACAAGGCTTAACGACTTAGTTATACAATTGTATATACTTTATACATATGAACTGCAGGCAACAATAGCTAAATGTTGCAAGCGCATTTAAAACAGTTTCAAGCTCATGTGCTCTACTGAGTTCATTAGGAACATTTGAAAATAAGTCTATGTGCGCCAACGACAGTCCGATAAGATAGCATAAAAAGTAGGTTTACAATACAAATGAATAAAAACTTTTTAAAATATTATCGCCTGGTAACAGACCTTAACATAATCAGACGTTTTGTAATGATTTTCTATATCCTGCAGATACAGGGGATGAAACCAATTGTAGAGAGAATAGTACAGGCCGAAATGAATATCAGGAGCCACTTTGGAGAAAGCCGTTTTGAGATCTCCTAAAATGAAAAACTCAATCGTTGTCTGCTTATTCATGCGACTTCAACAACAGGCGGGGTCCTTAAGCTTTGTCCAAAGTGGATGGGTACAACAAGGTTGCACTGAGTTCCAAAATTCATCTCTACAAATTCAACACCGACAATAATAAGAACGATAAAACGATAAAAACTAAACTACACAAATTTGCGCTACCAATTAAATCTTTTCCTGGTCCGACGTCTACGGAGTTCCAATTCCACGAATATTTACTGGGCCACAGTGTGTAACCCTCATGATGTTTGGTGGTTATGACATAATATCTATAAGAACAAATAATGTCACTTTATAACACAAGCCATACACTCAGCGATTCAGAGGAAATGCAATCGAATTCCCTGAATTGAAAATTCAGACAAGCTGCTTTGACAATGGACTTTATTAGGTATAGCATAGAAATTAAATTGCCACTCCCACTTGGTTCTCCATAGACTACTGTTCCACCCAGCCCTACTCTGAGTCCGACGCGGTCTCTAATTTATAGGGACCACTAAATCAATAGAAAAATAGTGCCGCCATGGCCGAGAGGTCAGAGCGCTTGAGCTTCTTTCTACTCCGATGATTCTGGTTCGAAACCCCGCGGCCACAAAACTTTCCGAAATCCCCTTGAGCAAGGGACTTAGCTCATATTGGCTTACCACGTCCTTAGCTGGTCGGAGGATGGGAACCACTTACTTGGGAAGGAGACTGTGTAGGGCATGTGCCTTTAGGAGCTGTCCACTTTTCCACAGTTGCAGTTATTATTCGATGTGAAACTCATGGCTCAGGGGCTACGTATATACGCTGGCAAGGGTAGAAAGATTATTCCTACGGGATTTAGAAATTAAAAATAAATTAAAAGAGCTCACATTAAAGTCAAAAATTAAAATTAAATAAAATTAAAATTTTTATCTGAAAAATTAAACGTCAAACTTTTACTTGGCACCAGATCGTTTGACCAGATCAGCCATGTACGAAGCATTAAAGAATTCCGCGGTGAACTGCGGAGCAAAATCTGTGTACGTGAAATTTGGTTTATAATTTTTGTTCATAAAATCCACCAAGTCTTTTTGGCGATCATGCTGCCAACGATAACCAAACCATTCTGAACTGAACGCGGGGACCGAATAGAGACCCCAATGCATGAAGATACCAAATTTGGCGTCGTCATACCAGGAGGGTAAGGGACGGGAATCTATCGAGGGCCAATTTGGCTGATAATCTGCCCAGGAAATGCCTGCAAGCGATGATGATAATAATAGGAATATAGACAAATACATTTTAAGATTACCCTGAAGCCAAATGTTATCTTAAATCTGTTTTATAAATCTTCTAAAAAGTCAATTTTAGGCAGTTAAATTTTTGAATTTTAATGCCACGACCGTTCAAATTTTCCGGCAACGCGAATAAACTTTGCCCAGTCATATCCGTTTCTTTATAGAGCAATAAATTCCTACTTGTACTTTAAGAGTCAGCTAAAACCGCCCTCAACTTTAAACTATCCAAACATAGGAAATTTGGTTTAGAACTGCAAAAATAAGATATAACAGTCCTACGAATCATGGCCATGCAAATTAATGCCTCAAAAAGACTAGAATTCTGCAAAGCTTTGCAATGGTGATCTAGAGTAGGCAACCACGTTCTCCAATCTTTGCTAAATATATACCAAAAAGCTTCAGGAATCAGGACATCCTGCTATCATGAAGAACAATGGGTCCTAACAAAACTTAATCCAAATTTACAAAAACTAAAAACAAACCAGTTAACCTTTCAGCCTAACCTTGATAACGCCAAAAAATAATTTTGAAGGCGTCTGAAGCAACGAAATGTCTGCAGAGACATAGGAAAGTTTCTACCAGCCTTCGCCACGGTGATTAATAGCATTCCTAAAACGAATTATACCAAACAAAAGTACAATGAGCAACCAAAAACAAAGATTCCAATCTACTAAA
>JASAND010000478.1:0-12599 GCA_030248195.1 Trissonchulus latispiculum | reverse complement strand
TGTACTTCCGTTCAGTTACGTAATGTTATTGCTCCGGAAAATGGACTGAAGTGAACTACGACTGCTCAAGCTGAACTGTACATGCATCCTGATGTTTCCTGAAACACTATGGCACACCTAATATATATTTCGCGATACGCTGTAGTACACGGTGCACCTAATACATTTATAAAACACTTTCACATACACACACGCAGAATGCGTTCCCACTTGGCTGTGAGTCAGAGCCCTCATGGCGTACCGTATTGAGCATATGCACACTATAATGACTGATCAACAAGCTAAAAATGTGAAGGATAATTTGTAATGAAAAAAGCTTTATGCAGTATGTATTTATATAAAAGTAAAATATATATATATATATATATATATATATATAATATTTTTAAAATTATTCGTATTATGACATACGCCAATATAGAGCCTCGTTGTAGGACAGGCTCATATGTTAAGCGGTTGCAACTTGTTTTCCTTAATTTACAACCTCCCTACTGAACTCATATGTATTTTACAGGCTAGTTTTTTTCCGCTTATGCTTGCAACCTGCCTACGGAGACTCATATGTATTTTACATGCGACGAAAGGGCACTTTTTGTTCCCGTATATATATATGCATAGGCGTAGATAAGGGGGAGCGCCCGGGCGGGCGCGCTTTAAGCACCTTTGCACCCCTGGAAATTTTGCCAGTGGAAAAATTTTTAAGCTCGCGCGCAGCGCGAGCTTAACATATTGCACCAGTTTTTGCTGGAAAAGTAGTCTGAAATATATATAGGTTTCATTCAACCATTAATTTTTCAAAAAATTCGCTCGCTCTGAGCCAAATAACAGGCGATTTTGTGCGAAAGTTAGGTACTGGAAAAATAGGTTTAAAACATAATATTTCTAAAAATTTTCAGCTGGGGGCAGCGCTCCCATATATACTCCTGCTTGTCTGCGTTCTTACTCATATTGGTAACTACTATGACAACTTGATATTGGTTATTTCATTTTCCTAAAATAAATGTTTCTGTCTTTAGTCTTGCAGATGTGGCACTTAATAAAGAAAGTGTTCAAAAGTCTCCTCAGGGAGTCTAAATATTAAAAATTCTGCAACTTCCGGAGGGCTCCGCCTGAAACCCCTACGGGTTCTATTTATTCGAGAATTTTGGTTTCTCCACAGCTCTTGCATGCGTTCAATGCTTGCTCTCATATTATATATTTGCTGATCTGAAATAAAACAGCAAGAAAGTGCTTTGAAAAATTGTTTTCATGTGTAAAATATCAAAAATTCTCAACTTCTGGGGATTCAATAGCAATTCTGTTCAAATAATTTAGAAAGTTAAAAATTTTCAACTTTGGTATATATTTATATAAAGTTTTTCTAGCAGTTTTTCGTGAAAATCAGAAAAATGTCAGCTTTAATAATTATATAAGTCGTTTTTGGTGAAAATCTGAGAAAATTTCTCAAGTCTACTAAATAAGAATTAAAGCTGCTGTACCCGTTTTTGGTGACAATCTGAAAAACTCAATTTTACTTTTAGAAATATTGAAAGCTGAGTGTGGGTCGAGGCAAAAAAATTGCTCGGTTTCGGGGGGGGGTCGGGCCCCGGACCCCCCTCCCCCCCCAGACACTTGCCAAAAATCCCCCCTCCCCCAACCAATGACCTATCTACGCCACTGTATATATATATATATATATATATATATATATATATATATATATATACAGTAGAGATGCACCGGGGCCGGGGCCGGGACCTCATCGTGGCCCCGGTACCGGGGCCGGGGCCTGCAAATTGGGGACCCAAATTGAAAATTTTCAAAAATTTTCTTGAAAATTCAAATTTTGCAATAATTTCTGATATACAAACGTTATATACTAACGTTGTTTTCATTCAAATTGGTGGGAAAACAAACAATTTGGAACACCTTTTGACTTTCGAAATTTCAAAATATTGGTCAAAAAATGTCTAAAAATTTGCTAATTTTCGGCCCCGGGGCCTGACCACCGGGGCCGGGGCCTGTCCCCGGTGCATCCCTAATATACAGTACAATAAACGTACTCAAAAACTTCTTGTTTGTGCTAAAATATGCCAAAATTAGCCCAAATGTAAATTGTAGTTTATAATTTCGTATATTACCTGTACCGCTATAAATAACCGTATTTATCTGTTTATAGCTGATTTATAGCAATTTTTTCGATTTTTTCAAAACTTTTCCGAAATAGCACAAATTTTTTACAAAAAGTTTGCATTATTTTGTTTGATTAGGACCCAATTTTAGTGGAGGGGGGTATGAGCTCCGCTTGGGAGGGGGCGGAGTAGTTGACGTCGGGTAAGGTGGGAAAGAGGGTCTGGCCTCTCCGTGGAGGGGTCTTACAGGGGACAAACTGTAGCCTGCTGCCTATGTGAAGCCTAGAGTCAAGAGGGGAAAAAACCCACTCGAATATGCGGGGGAAAACCCACCTCCAGTGTGGGCTTACCGTATTATGAGTAGTGATGTGCGCAGAGAGATTAGCCCGCTCCGGCCGCGGGATGTCGGAGCACCGGAGCTCCAACTGTTAGTGGAGGCAAAATTGTAAAAATTTCGGTTTAAGCTTAAAACAGGTTGTTTATTCAATAAAAGCATGCATACTCGCTGCACTGTATACTTTTATCGTTTAACTGTTTATTTTTGATGCTGATTTGTTTGCTACATGCGAATATATATTCATGTGTTCGCTGTATTTTTAATCTGAAATAAGTTCAGCCTTTGACAATATTGTACAGTATTTTGGGTTAATTGATTGTGCATACTGCTGTGTTTACATAAAAGCCCATGTTAGTTAACACTGCCGTTTACTTTAATGTTTCACTTTTTTCAAGATTAGGCAAATTTAAATATTACACATATTCCATATGAAATATATACCCAGTATATATTTCTTGCAGGAATTTCATCAAATAATGTATACCAAACTTTTCAAATTCATGCATAAAATATTGCAAACTTGACGGATGTGGACCAGATATCATTTACCCACTACGTACTTAACCTATCATGAGGATGTATTTAATCAAATTAAGGTATTACATAAATCTGAGCTAACAGAAATTTGATCTGAATGATATATATATTAGAAAAGATAGGCTTGATAAGAGCAAAGAAAACAGCTGCAGATGTTGAAAGTTTACATGGAATAGAGTTAACGGAAATGTAACATTTAATTGAATAATTAATACCAAGTACGAAATCTAAAACGTTTAGCGAAATCAATTCTTAAATGTATTAGAGTTGTATATATTTAATTTTTCTTTTATATATTTAGAAAATGGACAAGTTTAAATCGTCTCCAAAAAAAAGAACCGTCTTGAGAAGTATAAGAACGCAGCCTTGAGAAAATTAAAACATTTTAAAAAGTACGACAAGAGTACGACAACTATATGTAAAATTTTTTTAAATCAAACCCAAACGACTCCTTACACACACAGGCGAAGAAGTAGTTTATCCACCACCCGGCCAGCTCCACACCGAAGTGCTCCGCAAAGCGACGCAGAAACTTGGCATCAGAATCACGAAATTCAAGGATTACCGTAAACGTACGTATATATACATACGTATTATATACGTACATTTTAGTGTATTTATAAGTACAATAGCAAGTCATTTCTGTAAAAGTAGAATACGTATTAGAAGAAGTTGTAAAGGACGAAAGACATTTTTCTGTTTCAAGCTGTAAATATATGGGATTTCACCGACTCTATGCTACAATTTCTGCGAAGCCTCCGAAAAGACTTTAAGATATTTGTCAATCGGAACCGCCGTGACGCATATCCTATTTCAGGCGGCCCCATCCCCGTGTGGCTCAGACCACGTTCACAGCGATGAGGTGACCTTCAATAGAATATACTCCACACAATTACAAGGTAGAACAGTGCCAGTCAGTCTAAGTCAGTATTACAGACTTACGTGCTGTAAGGAGAAATCGCGGAGTTCCCAGAAAAATCATACTTTCGAATTTTTCTTAGCACCTTCAAAGCTTGCACAAGGCTGCTCCGGGTACCCGGAGCAGAAGCCCGCTCCGGAGCACCGAAAATTGGAGCTCCGCTCCGGAGCTCCGTCGGAGCGGAGCTCAGGCGCACATCACTAATTATGAGCTATACGTATATATATATATATATAAGGTTTTAATAGCCTATCTTGAAGAGCGTCGAAAATAACCCTAAAGGCTGTATTATTGTCGCTCCCGCTGCTTCCCTGCAAATTTTTTGGGACTTTGAAATTTTCGAAAATTTCTGGTGCGTCCAAGTGCCGAAATTTGGCAAACTTTGCCTGGCCACCCTGAACTACTGGAAAGACTTAGACCAAAGCGGATTGTATGCATGTGTAGGGCATCTGTTGCGCTTCATGATAATTAGGGATGCACCGGGGCGTGGCCCCGGCCCCGGCAATCAGACCCCGGTCCCGACCGGGGCCAAAAATTAGCTAAATTTTGAAAATTTTTGACATTTTTGACCAAAACTTTGAAATGTCGAAAGCCAAGAAGTGTTGCAAATAGTTTATTTTCCCACCGTTTGAATGAAAACAACGATAGTAACGTTTGTTATATCAGAAAGTATTGCAAAATTTGAATTTTCAAGAAAATTTTTGAAAATTTTCTATTTGGACCCCTAATTCCAGGCCCCGGCCCCGGCCGGGGCCACGATGAGGTCCCGGCCCACTGGGCTTATTCTAGTGAGAGGGGGTGGGGGCCCCCCATAAACACCATTCCCCCCCAAAAAATCGTCCCCCCCAAAATCGCCCCCCCCCCAAAAAAGTGGGTGCCCCTTTTGGTACCAACTTTTGCCCTGAAAAAATCGCTCAGAAGGCCCAATATTCAAAAATTTTCCGGCTTCGCCGGAGATTCTTAGTCGATTTTTGCCTATTTAATCGCTATTTTTGCACTAAGAATGAACTTTTTGGCGATTACTATAAAAATAGCGCTATTTTTAGCATGTTTTTTAGCAAAATTTTCGCGCGCCCCCCCAAGAATGACTCGCCCTCCGAGGGCCCCCCCAAAGAGCCCCACCAATTCCCTAGAATAAGCCGAGGGCCCCGGCCCCGGTGCATCTCCAATGATAATATATGTCACACTGCTCTAACCTCTCCAGTGCGACCTGGGGGTGACCTAGAGGTGGCGGGAAAAACCCATCGGCGGGGAAAAACCCAATTTCCAAAATTGAATTTTTTCTAACCATTAAAAGGAAAGGTCCAACGAATACATACATTTGTTTAATAGAGTGTATAGATTAAACTGGTATAAGTTTTACTTGGGTTCGTTCTCTTGTGGGTGCTCCAGGGGTCAAAATCGGACATGGCTCTTTTTTGGGGGGGAAAACCCCATCCGCCTCCTGGACCAAGGGTTGGAGCTATGAGCTCCAAAACATAGCAGCAGAAAGCGCGACACTTTCTAACCTACGTATGTGTGCAAAGATCACGTCATTTGGTTCACGCCTGCTCATTTTATGACATTTTGAAAATGACACCTACTTTTTGGTCCAACCATGCCAAAATTTTGCAAAACTGTATGTATATAACTTTTGACTGGGTTGGACTAGAAAAGGTTTGCAAACATCCTGGCTTATTTTTACTGGGGGGGGTTGGGGGGGCCCCCCCCATTCGGCGACCTCCCCCCCCATTCGAGGAGCCCCCCCCATAAATTCCGACCTCCCCCCCATAACCCCAAAAATTGCCAAATTTACCGTTTTTACCCTAAATTTTCAAAAATTTTTCCGGCTTTTCGCCGGATTTTTAACGAAAATTTCAATATTTTAGCCTAAAAACCACTTAAAATTATTCATTTTTTAGCGATTTTTACACATTTTTACACGAAAAACCCGCAAAAATTCGAAATTTTTTTCCAAAATATGCCCCCCATTTTGGGTCAGCCCCCCCCATCGATGGGGGGGCCCCCCATGAAGCCCCCCCCCATAAATTTTTGCCTAAAAATAAGCCAGAACATCCGCAATGATGGCAAGTCTTCCTCTTTGCACACAGCTAAAATTGGATCGATCCGATGCACCGTTAGTCTGGCACATTGCCAAATGTAGCGGGGAAAACCCACTTTGGGGGAAAACCAACCCTATTTTTTTGAAAATTTTTTAACGACCAAACAGGGAAACAATTCGACGCTATAGCGATATATATATAAACGTGATATATAAATATAAACGACCAATTCGATACTATAGCACGGTATATACTATCGAGGACGCTGCATCATCTTATGGTGTCAGATTTGGATAATTTTGCTTCCCTGGCTAGCTAGGGGACAAAAACCCTGAAAGTGTTATTTCGGTACTGGAGGATCCAGAACAGGTCCAATTGTGGATTTTAACAGCCAATGGAATATAAAAAACCATTCTCTAAAAATCGCTTTGAAACCGTGTAAAACGCCTAAAACTATAAAAAAAACGGGCCTTGTTTTGACGAAAGAAGCGTTAAAATAAAATACAAAAGATTATGCATTTTTAGGCAATTTTTTAGATTTTCTGTGATCCCAATTGGGGGGTACCCCTTCACATTTCGCGGGTCGACCACCAAATTTCCAAAGCTTACCCCTCCCCAACCAAAATTTCCGGTGAAACTATGATTTACTGAGGTCCGAATTTGGGGGGGGGGCTTCGGAAGGGATACCACTCCACACATCACATTTAATTTGGGGATCGACCACCAAATTCCCAAAGTTCCCTCCCCAACCAAAATTTCAGGTGAAACTCTGAGGTCTGGGCCCTGGGGATAAAAATCCGGTAATCATTTATATACTTTAGGGGTCAAAAAGGTTTTCTATATAAAATCGTCGATAAAATTTGGCGAAAATTCACCTACGGGGGTTTTCGGGGGTGGCGGTTTCGGGAAAAATACCAGATTTAATGCAGCTGCTGAACCACGACCTGTAGGGCGCCGAACCGAGCCAGGAGTTCAAATCCGGGCTCCATTTTTCTGCCCGACCTCTCCATCATACTGTGGCGCCCTACCGCCGCCATGCATGCATGCTCAGGTAACTTCTGTAGTTTATCAATTTTGTCTTATGAGACCCAATTTTTTGCGTTGTGATAGCCACACACATCGACATTACAGCCTGTGAGTTTGAGCCCCTAGGCTCACTCCATGCGTCCATGGCAGACCTTTAAGTGGATTTACCCAAAAGTGGCCTCAAAAAGTTCATGACCGAAGTTCGAATTTCGGCTGCTATTGACTAAGGGAAAGCCCTAGACAACCAATATTGTACATATGACATGTCCTGACTGTGCGCTATCGATATATATATACAAGAATAAAAATGCTCCGATGGAGCATGAAAAATGCAATATGGGTGACACTGGGTTGTAAATAGACAGAGGACTAGGTTTTAAAACGTTAATATGGGAGGGGTAGGTTGTAAATGCCAGGAGGACTAGGTTAAAAGCGCACTAATATGGACCAGCTTCGCTGAACAACCCATATTCGCGAAAACTGTCCAGAGTTTCTATTGGCTGCTGCTTGCGGTTGATATTGGCAGTTCTTCGAAAAATTGTACGATTTGTCAACACGGCCTGCGAGTATATTTGGTCGTGCTCCTTTATTATACAACTTAATAATACACGTACATAATGCCTACTGCTTTTCGCATCAACTTAATACAAGATTCTGCACTGACGCTGCAGAAAAAACACCTTGAGCACCTTTCTACCCCAGAACTGCATTGTTTATTTGGAATAAGCTTTAATATTTCAAAATCGTCCCGCTTGCTTTGAAAGTTGAAGAATGCAGATCTTACTCGTATGTCATGTGGAGCCACAACCAGATCCAAACTTTACTGTCGGTGAAGGAACCTCATACGGCACGATTTGCAATGCTCTTCCGTACTTGTATACAAAATTTCGGACGATTGCAACTTACCTGTAGCTAGTTATAGACCGTGCTGTACTTCAGCAGCACTCTACTGCAGCGCAACCAGATGCAAACTTTACTGTCGGTGAAGGAAACTCATACGGCACGATTTGCAATGCTCTTCCGTACTTGTATACAAAATTTCGGACGATTGCAACTTACCTGTAGCTAGTTATAGACCGTGCTGTACTTCAGCAGCACTCTACTGCAGCGCAACCAGATGCAAACTTTACTGTCGGTGAAGGAAACTCATACGGCACGATTTGCAATGCTCTTCCGTACTTGTATACAAAATTTCGGACGATTGCAACTTACCTGTAGCTAGTTATAGGCCGTGCTGTACTTCAGCAGCACTCTACTGCAGCGCAACCAGATGCAAACGTTACTGTCGGTGAAGGAAACTCATACGGCACGATTTGCAATGCTCTGCCGGACGTGTGTGCAAAATTTTGGGGTGTGGGTAAAAACCAGCCCCAGCCCCAGCCTCGCACCAGCCGAAGAAAAACCAGCCCCTTCTCTCGCTGACCACTGTACACTTTAAACTAAGGACTTTAACACGTAATTACGCATAAGCGTGTAGACAGTATATAAGTGCATGCTCTGTATATAAGGCACAATTAACGCATACGGACAGAGCATGCACTTATATACTGTCTACACGCATATGCGTAATTACGTGTTAAAGTCCTTAGTTTAAAGTGTACAGTGGTCAGCGAGAGAAGGGGCTGGTTTTTCTTAGGCTGGTGCGAGGCTGGGGCTGGGGCTGGTTTTTACCCACACCCAAATTTTGGACGATTGCAACTCATCTGTAGCTAGTTATAGGCGGTGCTGTACTTCAGCAGCACTCTACTGCAGCGCAACCAGATGCAAACTTTACTGCCAGTGAGGGAAACTCATACGGCAAGATTTGCAATGCTCTGCCGCACTTGTGTGCAAAATTTCGGACGATTGCAACTCATCTGTAGTTAGTTATAGGCCGTGCTGTGCTTCCGCAGCACTCCACTGCAGCGCAACCACATAGCAACATCGTAATAAGTATACGAAATGCATCTATAATAGTTTGTCATGTCCTAAACTATCTGTATGCCGAATTTCAAATACCAGTGACGAATGAATAACTTGTTATCGACGGTGCTGTGTTTGGGGCAGCACATACAGCACGGTGGAAGCTAGAGAGTGCACCAACTAACATAGCTACAGTTCCCCCTTACTACAGACATAATTTTCGCCAAGTTTCATATGTTCAGCCGTTTACAGTAAGTCTACAGACAGCGTGCTATGGTTGCAGCATAGCAGTACAGCACGATGGCAGCACCGCACAGCGCTGCGACTATGCTCATCGTGTTCAGCGACCCCGATAACCCTTATATGCGTCCCACTATATGGCCCAAAACAGCATATTTAGGCCTGTTTTTGACTATTTTCTATGGAGTTGGGACTTAGAAATTTTCGGAAAATGGCTATTTGGCCGGACCAACTTTGGGCCGGCCGCCAGAACGATTCTGGCCAGATATCAAAAATCGCCCTCGTTAGGACATATAAACCCTTCCGTAGATCCTTATGCAACAAACCGCGTCTCTCTAGCGACTTCCCTGAGTTCTGTAGCTTTGACAAAAAATTGGCCATTTTTGGCCATTTTAGCGCCAAGACCACATTTGGCCGGCCGTACAGGTGGCTGGCCGGGCCGGGCAGCGAAAAAATATCAAAAAGGTTCACTTTCGGGGTATATACGTTCAGAAAAACCAAACTTCACCTGCTGAAAATGCCCAGATCGTTCTAACACTGCGACAGAAAATTGCATTTTTCCAAGCGTGACTTACACGGAAAAAAAAAACAAACGGACCTAACTTGCCCGGAAGCGAAAATTTTCAAAGTTGGAAATTTTGACCAAAACTTTTTTGCGACTTGTAGTACTCGTCGTGTAGATTCCAACGATACCAAAACTGTCCAGTTTCGTTGAGTATTTAGCTGGCACGGAGCTCGAACGGGTCTCCAAGGGCCGCACTGAGCCTTTTACACCCATATTATAGGGGAGCGCTCTCGCGCTCCCCTATAATATATAGTCAAGCGGGAAAAAACCCACTTTTTTTTCTTGGACCAGAACTTTCGACTAATTTGGGTTAGCACGACTTTGATACTATATTTAATTAGGGTTTGCCCTAAGCTTTCGAATGAGGTATAGTTTGTCTCTCTAGACCCTGCCGTTATGGAGAAATTAAAGTTTTCCGTGTCGGGAAAACAAACCCAATGCGGGAAAAAACCCATCGGCGGGAAAAAACCCACCCTGATTTTTTGCTGGAAGCGTTCCAGAACAATTTTGACGGTGCCATTCGAAAGAGCGGGTTGTTTTTAGTAGGTCTACATCGAAAAATACCAACATTTTTGAAAAATTTCAGAAAAAATTGAATTTTGAAAAATTTGTATGTTTAACACGTAAACATAGGCAAATTTTGGAAATTTTTTAAAAGTGTTTATTTTTGGCAGTTTAAGCATCCTATCGTGTAGAAAACGTGTTTTTCCTGTATTTAGAGCCAAACTAGACCCATTTTAAGGCAAAAATAAGCATTTTTGGCCAAAATTGAAATTTTGGCTTGAAATGGCACCATGTCCGATTTAGACCCCCTGGACCATCCATAACAGAACGAACCCGGCTAAAACCTATACCAACTTAATCTATAGGCTCTATTAAACAAATGTATGTATTAGTTTGACCTTTCCTGCTAACGGTTAGAAAAATATTCAATTTTGAAAAGTGGGGTTTTTTCCCCGCCAAATCTAGGTCACCCCCAGGTCGCACCGGAGGGGTTAGAGCAGTGTGGCATATATCATCATGAAGCCCAACAGATGCCCTACACATACATACTATCCGCTTTGGTCTAGGTCTTGCCAGTAGTTCAGGGTGGCCAGCCAAATTTTGCCAAATTTCGGCACTGGGACGGACCAAAATTTTCGAAAATTTCAAAGTCCCAAAAAATTTGCAGGGAAGTAGTGGGAACAACAATAATGCAGCCTCTAGGGTTATTTTTGACGCTCTTCAAGATAGGCTATTAAAATCCTATATATATAGCTCATACCGGTAAGCCCACACTGGAGGTGGTTTTTTTTCCCGCATATTAAAATGGGTTTTTTCCCGCTTGACTATATATATTAGAGATGCACCGGGGCCTCCACTACCGGGGCCGGGACCTCATCGTGGCCCCGGCCGGGGCCGGGGCCTGTAAATTGGGGGTCCAAATCGAAAATTTTCAAGCCTTCTCTGGAAAATTCAAATTATGCAATAATTTTTGATATACAAACGTTACTATCGTTGTTTTCATTCATATCGGCGGGAAAACAAACGATTTGTAACACTTTTTGACTTTCGAAAATTCAAAATTTTGGTCAAAAAATGTCAAAAATTTACAAAATTTTGCTAATTTTTGGCCCCGGTCGGTACCGGAGCCTGAATCCCGAGGCCGGGGCCGGGCCCCGGTGCATCCCTAATATATATATATATATATATATATATATATATATATATATATATATATATATATATATATAATTATATATATATATAGATAAGTTCCCGGTCGGACCTCTGAGCTGTCCTGGGGTGGGTGATTTTTTTGTTAAAATTTTAACAAATAAAAAATCACTTTCATACCGAAAATCCTCTTACTTCTTATCTTACCTTACTTACTTATCTTACCTTACTCTTACCTTACCTCATCCTCTTACCAAAAATCCTCCGCTCTGCCGCTCTCACCATAGGTGTAACGGAGATTTGGGGTGGGGGACTCCCCAAACTTTTCTGGGGGGGCTCACCCCAACTTTTTGGGGGGGGCTCCCCCAACTTTTTTGGGGGGCCTCCTGGGTTTATTTTAGGCAAAAGTAAATGGGGGGAGAGTGCGGGGGGCGCCCCCCCCACTAGTGGGGGGAGGCAGGGTATTTTTTACGGGGGGGGGGCGGGCCCCCCCCCAAAATGCCTTCCACCCCCCCCCCCGAAATCGCCCCCCCCGGGATTTTGGTCCGCCCCTTAATGAGGTCTACATTTTTTCCAAAAATGGTCAAATTTTCAAAAATTTTCCGGCTTCGCCGGAGATTTTTTCGTAAAAATGGCTATTTATACCTTAAATCCTGGCGTTTTTGAGAACTTTTTGTGCTTCACCATGCAAAATACGCCAAAAAATACCATTTTTTGGCTCATTTTTGCAAAAAAATCTTCCCCCCCCGAAAATTTCTTCCCCCCCCGGGAAGCCCCCCCCCCCGGAAAAAATCCCTAAAAAATACCCTGGGGAGGGGGAACAAAATGGACCAAAAATGCCAAAACTGCTGTATAAATTGCCTGTTTTCCACATATAGCCATGGGGTGAAAAAACTCACCCCCTTTTTTGGGGGAAAAACCCACCCGCCTCCTGGGTCACGGGTTAGAGCTAGGAGCTCCAAAACATACCAGCAGAAAGCGCGACTCTTTCTAACCTATGTGTGCAAAGATCAAGTCATTTGGTTCACTCCTGCTCATTTTTTGACATTTTGAAAATGACACCTACTTTTTGGTCCAACCTTCCGAAAAATTGCCAAAAGTCTGGACCGATGTAACTTTTGACTGGGTTGGGCTAGAAAAGTTTTGCAAATATCTGCAATGATGGCAAGTCTTCCTCTTTGCACACAGCAAAAATTAGACCGATCCGATGCACCGTTAGTCTGGCTCATTGCCAAACGTGGCGGGGAAAAAACCCACTTTGGGG
>JASAND010000476.1:0-27502 GCA_030248195.1 Trissonchulus latispiculum | reverse complement strand
ATGCTTCGTTCAGTTACGTATTGCTGGGATAGGGACAATTGTTGATGTTTGCGATGATAGAATGGTGACAAAGGCTGATGTTTGTGATGAAAGGATAGGGACAATTGTTGATGTTTGCGATGATAGAATGGTGACAAAGGCTGATGTTTGCGGTGAAAGGATGGTGACATAGGTTGATGTTTGCGATGATACGATGGTGACAAAAGGTGATGTTTGCAATGATGAGAAGGTAAGAAAGGTTGATGCTTGAGATGATGGGATAGGGACAATTGTTGATGTTTGCAATGATGAGAAGGTAAGAAAGGTTGATGCTTGATATGATGGGATAGGGACAATTGTTGATGTTTGCGATGATAGAATGGTGACAAAGGCTGATGTTTGCGATGAAAGGATGGTGACAAAGATTGCTGTCTGCGATGACGGGATGGTTACAAAGGTTGATGTTTGCGTCGATGAGATGGTGGCAGACGTAGATGTTTGCGATGATAAGGACTCCGCTAGGAATGATGTGCGCGATATGGACGAAGTGGCAGAGCTTGGATTTTGTAACGTTGAAAATTTTTCCAAAGTTGATATTTCGAAGATTGATGAAGTTGCAAAGGTTAAAGTTTGATTAGATGGTAACGCTGCCGTTGTTGATGCCTTAGCTGTAGACATTATTGCTAATGTTAACCTTGGAAATGAGTTCGGCGATATTAATAAAGACGATGATTGTGGCGTCGATGACGTTGGCAAGCGTGAGGATGTAGAGGAAGATGGAACTGTGGTTGGTAGAATGGAATTGCATGTGTCTAATCCGATGGGTGTCGGAGTTGTTTCTCCTAAGCTTATGACAGTTGACGTATTTTTCGGTGTTCCTAAATTGTCATAGACACTCCCAATAGTTACGGCTGAAACATTTCTATGTATTTTATAGAAGTTTATTTTATAGTAGCTATATTTTAATAACTCTTAGTCTAGAATTAAATCAATTTTAATTTATGGTTAATATACAAATTAATGATAATGCTAATTCAAAATCAACTAATTATTGGTTAACAGTTTTCATATTCAACAAACCTGAAGCATCTGTTATAAAAAAAGTATGAGATTTATGTATAAACGTATATATAATAATGTGTAAACGTGTATAAACGTATATAATGTATGAAGTATGTATAAACGTTTAAGATCGCACTTTTCTTACATTCAGTCCAATTTGAAAAGCGATAACTTACTCAATACTGGGAGCTATATATATAATATATAATTGAACCAAATATCAAAATGAAGCCTATATCTTTTGTGTCGTTTGGCATCATTGAAACGTGTTTACCTAGTTTTTATTTGTCTCAAATTACCAAACGTAGCCACAATTTTTGATCAAATTTTTTTCTAAAAACATTTTTACGTAACAAGAAAATAGCCGTATCCAATGTGTTTCTGAGATGATTTGCCAGGGACGGTTTTTGGATTTTATCAAAATATCGTTTCAGTGAGCACTTTCAAATTGCGCACTTTCTGAAAATTTGAAATTTTATTCAACTTTGAAAATTCATTGCTCTTGATTGGAGGCTGATATAAATAAAAGAGTCGCCCCGGGCAAATTGTCCAAACATACTGCGTGCAAAATATCGTTTAGATCCATCCATTGGTGGTGGAGCAATCTTCGGTCAAAAAATTTTGGCCGCAATTCGACCAGAACTTTTGACTGAATTAGTGTACAGGGCTCCAATTAAACGGATTTGTGCCTCTTTCGAAGCTCTTTAATTTCAGTATAAACTTCTCTACGCTTGTAGTGTACAGGGGCTCCAATTCAGCAAAACCTGTTTTCACCAAGATAATTTCAAAAATAACCAATTGTCGAACAACAATTGTTCAAAAATTCAATGCTCAAAGGACTATGCGAGCTAGAGACTTATGTCTAAATGCAAATCTGTAGAGCACATAATAAGCTTTAAATGATTATAGTCGCTGGGCATAATTTTTATTCCGGCTGGAGCCGGAATGTATAAAACGGAAAATATGTATGTTTTGTGTGTATTAATGTCTTTCTCTCTAGGTGACGCCCTATCTTCAACATAGGGCTAGTATAAGGAATCTTTTTTGAGAATTTTTGCACTTAATTTATGCAAATTAGGTTCAAATTGTCTATAAAGGGTACTAAACTGACTGAGATTTCGCAGTCGCTAGCTGTCAGTAGTCTTAAAAGACTGCCATTTTTGTACCGATGCTGCTTAGGAGCAGTACAGCATGATCAAAAGCTGGCCTGGAGTATAAAACAAGCAGCTCAACCAGTTGAAAAGATTTTAGCATAAACTTTTGAGATCACTTTGAAAACAATAGGCACTACCGAAGAGCATGAAGCAATATGAACGCATATTCGCAAGTTAACATAGACAATAGTTTAGAATCTGAATGGCTTTGCATCTATACTATATTTTTTTCAATTCTTCTTTTTCTGGAACTGTTACCTAATCGTTTCTTTCCAGCTCGTATTGAGTTGCATACTGGAAAAAATTTAGGTGATACATGACTCTTCGTTGATTATCGAGTTATGTACAAATATATGCAGAGAGAGGCAAATAAAACATTTGCCAATTGAATCTTACAGGTCGACGCAGGAATCATGCCCCTTTTGGGGCCTACTTGTTTATATTTCTATTTTCTGTACTAGAACTTCGAATTGTTATTTCTCACTGTACATGCATGCTATGAAGCTGGCGTTTCTACAGGATGTTTATTATCATTCCCAATGTATCTTCTGATACTTTGAATGAAATAGGGCAATAGTTGCACTTTCTGCTTCCATTGCACAGTGTTTATAAAACCAAAGCTCTTATTGAAGTTAAAGAGGGTAATAAGATATATACATCAGTGTAATGCTCATTCTCACTGAGTGCCTTCACTTCATCTAGCAAAATAGCTTAGTTTGCCGACACTCGAGTTCAATATAAACTGTCGGCCTTTATACATAGATTTCTTAAAACAGAATCGGCTGAGCTTTTTGTTAAGACATGACGGTCATAGGACATTTTTGGGATTCGGCTCAATAGCTATGAATTCTCCAGATATTCCCCAAATGTACAGTGACACGAAATTTCGCTCCATTGAATTTTTGAAACTGAAAAATATTACCGCAAACCAATAAAAATATCATTACGCAAACGTTTAAAATATTCATCCTGCCAAACATCATTCCCTGTGGTCATGTCATGAGAAATGGACATTAAGAACAAAATAATCGCGGTTTTGCCAAAATGTATTAATGGAATCTTTATTTTAATCAATTTTAATCATACGAATACACTCGATGTCCTTAACATGTGGGTGTGGTTTTGAATAAACTGATATTCCCGAAAACGGACACCTTTATTTCTTAAATCTTTAGTCGTGTTTTGGCCTGTTTCGTGAAAAATTCCTGATTCTTAAATTGGGGAAAATCTGCAGCTTCTATTGGGCTTCCACCACTAAACTTATTTGGATAATTTCATTCAGCCATGGATTAGACTATTGGTCATATTTGTAGGTTGTATTTAAAATTATAATAGAGTCTTGAATTTGGATTATTTTGAGATTGATAGTCTGTCTGTTTCAATGTGGCTATTACTGGCAGTTAAATCTCTGGGTAAATTTGGGCTTCTAAAATCCTGTAATTAGGATTTTCTTTAGCCCTGACGGCCGAGTGGTGAGGGTGCTCGACTTTGGATTCGATAGTCCGAGGTTCGAATCCCCGCTGCCACAAGGTTTGCACCAATCCTCTTGAGCAAGGGACTAAGCACATGGCGGTTCCCTGTGGGCTCTAGCCAACCCAGCTATCTATCCTTAACTGGTCGGTAAATGAATAAAACTGCTGTGGGAAGGTAACAGGAGACCGTGTAGGGTATCAGCTTTGAGGAGCTGGCCCCTCCTCCACGGTTGTATTCATCATGCTCTCCAGGCTCAAGGGCTGTGTGTCCGGGGAAGAGCACCGGCTCCCCAAACCCTGACAAGGGTAGAAGAATCCTCCGGGGAACTTTACCTTTACCTTTAGCAACTTATACAATAGTCTATATTTTTGTGACGTTTGCCATTTTGTTGATATTGCTGTTCTTTTTTATTATGATTATGATGATTATGATTATAATTATGATTGTAATTATGATTATGATTATAATTATGATTATGATTATGATTAGATTATGATTATGATTATGATTATAATTATGATTATGATTATAATTATAATTATATAGGGTCTACATGAAATATTTGCTTCTTTTCACAAGGCATGTCCCGGTTATTTTGTACTTATATTATGTCCATCGACGACTTTACGTGTCGAAGTTTGCTGGTCTGAATTATAGTGTTTTAGAAGGAGTGAGATGCATAAACATATTAGAACAGGAATTAGTTCTTAGGTGTTGTTAAGTCTAATTTACCTGTACACTGGCATATTCGTTCCGCATTGGTAGCACCTCCCTTGCAGCTAAATACAAAATTCCTTAGTTTAGAACAGGCACACATTCAAGCTTAAGGCGAGATCAGTTTGATCAAAAAGCGACAGTCAGAGATTTCGCTCATTTTCACGTATCATATGTCCACCTATGTTCTTAATAACAAGACAAAATATTAGAATTCGAAATCATGCTATGACAGAGTTATTCAGGTTCAATGCTGGAAAGCTTGAAAATTTTGTTGAGGAACCCTTCAAGGTTAGCTGGAGACTGCAGCATGGCCGCTACATCAAATTAAACCGTTACTAGCTAATATTTTAGTGCTCAAAGCTGGCTGCGTTCAAAATCCTTGCTGTATTGGTGCCCTAACCTAACTTTGGAGCACTGCCTGCAGTGTTTGAGGACCGGCCGTGGCTTCGCCGTCCCGCCGCCAGTCCGACCGGCCACTAGCCCTGCTTCCGGACTGCAGCAGTTTGCAGCTATCATGCAGATACTAAGATACTGACTTTCGAATATTGTATTAGAAATATGCAGGTGTACGTGTAGGCTGACAGACCAGATTAAAACTACACTTGTCACGGTCTTTGTGTAAATATGCAGTTTCAGCTTCCAAACCATGGTCATCTTTGACTCACTTATTGACCTAGTACTGTGTTGGCACTGGAGCAGAAAGACAGTGAAGAAGAAGAGAAGAGTAGACCAAATCCGAGGCTAAATGTGGATAGTTCAAACGTCGAAAGCCCTAGTGTATTTTGATTATTGTCGCCCAATAAAATTTAATTTGCTATAAATTAAGCACATTCTATTTAACTAGTACTACAGTCATTAGTAAGAATAAGAAGTTAACAGTGAGTTATGTAGTTTAAGCGTAGCTTCTGTTTTTCAGCATAGCTTGATTTGGAGTTTATTTTACGCTACGTAATTTGCTCTACATTGCCAATTTTTGATAGCTAATTTGCGAGCGAAAGTCGTCGGCCGGCCTCAAACTCTTCTGTCCAGTATAACCTTAACTTGATTGAACTTTTCAGACCCACAATTGAAAAGTTGTTCCTCATCCCATTAGCCATGGAATGATACCCAATTTGACTATATTTTAAAAATCCCAAGAATTGGCATTTTTACCACAACACTCACGCTCAATATTGAAACATTTGTTTTGGCACATTATGTGGTGAGGTCTAAAAGTAGGATCAGGACCAGGATCAGAACCAAGGCTCTAGTGCCAGCCAAGACCGCCCCCAGGATCCCTTCCAGGACCAGGACCAAGAGTCGAAAACAAGGACCATCAGGACCAGGGCTTGGACATTTCTGATTTTAAATGTTCACAAAAAATCTCCAACTCAACAGAATTGCTAAGAACTGAATAGCCGCACTATACAATATATCCTTAACACGTGTGCAAGGTTGTGAGCTGTATCTTTCTTACAGCAAAACCGTCCGCTGCCACAAGCCTTATACCGTAGCTTTTTCATTTCCCTGTGTTTATAACAGATACCCTGGTAACATTTGAGAAGCTCCACATGATGATAGAAGCAACATTATGCAAAACGCTCTTGTCTTGTTTTGTGTACCGACGGGGACTACAAACTATGTGAAAATGAGCAAGATCGGATATTGTCGAATTATCGGCAAAACAGTGGCCCCATTAAGCTGTAACATTTACCAAATTTTAAATAAAGCTAAGAGCTACACTTTAAAAGCTAAACAGATGCAGGTACGAATACAAATACACATATAGACACAGGTCTGTTATGTGCAACACACTTTAACAAGGGAGGTTCTGGGGTAGGGACCCCTCGAAAATCGGAAGCTCGGTACAGCCGCTAAAATATTCTGAGTCAAGGGGCAAGGGGTGATGCTAGAAGGAAAAGACTAAGTGGAAACAGTACACAAATTTTAGCAAAAACATGGAAAAATTTGTAAGATTTTGAAAAATGTTTTAAATAATCGCTAAACCAGCTTAAAAGATTTTAAACTATGAGTTTAGGACTGGATGTTGGTGAAAATTAGATTTCCTACTTTTTCGTAAATTCCGCACCTCCTCGCAATTCTGGAGCAGGTACAATGGCATGCACAATATGCAAGGGCAGGCTACGTGGTTTACTGTCCTACTGCCTATCACTCGTTTACCTACGATCTTTCAAAACTCAAGATCGCTCTCCTACCTACGTTTATTAGTCAGAACTCTGGGTCACTCATTTACCTACGAAGAAATCTTCCAAACCTAAGAATCCCTCTTCACTTTCAAATTAAGCTTTGAAAGATTCACTCATAATATACCCTTATAATATACCCTCAGACCCTTATAATACAAGTTATATACTAAAGCTGATGCAAAAGCGTGAGTAGACAACTGTGGTCAGTTCTACTGCATTAATATTCATCAGAGACCCGTAACATTATGTATTTTCAGATTACTCGTGCTTTTTTAGAAAGTTTAATATTAATATGAGCTTTCTCCGGAATTTGCAAGCTCTCTTTCCGCAAAATGTTCCGAGATATGCACAGATAAACCGTTATTTTGAAATCTCGAAATTTTTTAAAAAATTGAATTTTTTAAAATTTTCTCTTCATCACGAGGATTCTGAAAATGAATAATATTATGGGTCTCTGACGAATATTAAATGCAGTAGAAGTGATCACAGTTATCTACACACATTTTTGTGTCAGACTTTAGTATATACTTGTCCGAAGCATGCAAAATTACAGATATTTAATATTTTAGTACTGTTTTTCGCGGCGGCCGCCGCGAATTTACTATTTATATTCAGAAACTATTCTCTGATACTACAAAATATGTGTTAAAGTCAGCGCTGTATAAACGTGTAGTTATATGTGTTCAATACGAATGTATTTAGTTCAGCTCATATAGCTGGCGCATGGCTTGAATGTGGCGTAAAGGGCTTCAGATGTACATTATACTGGTAGATAATTATTTACGGTAAGATTTCTCAAACTATTGGAAGTTTGGCTGCTATACTAAAATTTCTTACCTTGGCCTTGATATCTTATGTTTACAAATGCCGTCTGGTTCTGTTCTTGCTGGGCACACTGCTCGCGTTGAACAGTATTGATTCAGAAAGCACTTACAAGGAATGTCGGCAGCAGCAAATAGTGTACCCATCACATGTGAATGAAATACTTCGTCAAAGTTATCAAGATTGGAAAAGTCACACTGCATCAAGTGATAATTGCATGCAGCGTTGCAGGATTTTCCAACACGTGCTATCGCATACGTGTAGTCATTGTATTCCACCACTACATTGAAATCCACAGCTCTTTTCTTCCTTGCAGCTTAAAACAGATGGATTACTGAAACAATTTGTGAAGTCCTATGCGCTAAACGATAAACGCTAAACGGACCTTTATTTTTGGTAGGCCCCTAATTGAAGAAGAAGGAGAAGAAGAAAAATATTTACTTCCGAGGGACATTGGTATATAGTTTACAAAAAGGAACAGTAACAATAGAAACATGCTAGTAACAAAACCGGTTAGTACAGATTTTAGTCATTTAAATGTAGCAAAAACCTGAAACATAAAAAATTATTAGGTTAAGTCAAGTCATGGGATATACATATACCAAAATCTCGGAAGAAGGGGAAGGGATAAACCATTTGTCTGGTTATTTCAGGCCCCTGCCCTTAATAAACCTGCTTAAATCAACACGGTTTATAAACTGCTCGAAAGACTTTTTAGTATTAGAATTTACCACTTCTATAGGTAAGCTATTCTATACATCAACTACTCGATTTGTGAAGAAACTGTTAACCGCCTCAGTTCTACATAGTACTACATAATTTTCGATTGTGTCCACGTAGTCCTCTATAAGTAGCTACTGTAAACAGGTCATTAAGCTTGACGACACAGGTGAATATCTTATATACTATCTTAAGATCATATATTAACCGTCTCAATTCTAAAGATTCCAAATTTAAAAGATTAAGACGTGTGACATATATTTGAAAACCTAGTAAATTAGTAATAACCAATAATGAGTAATGAAAGTAGAAACTTAGTAAATCGTCTCTGAACAGTTTCAACAAGATCAACATACTTTAGAAAATTTGGGGACCAAATAGAAGAATTATATTTCAAAGTAGGTTTTACATATGTCGTAAACAACGTAGTTTGAAAATGTCTAAAATCTCAACATTTCGTTTAAAAATTGATATTACTCGATTAGCTTTTTGGGTAATCTTTTGGCAATGAGCGAAAACTTTCGTATCTGATGATAGATGCACTCCAAGATCGGACACAATATTTGTGTTCTCCAAAAGTTTGTTATGCATGAAATAGGAAACCTGGTTCTGACCTGTATTTGCACCATACACAAATACCAGACACTTTGGAATTGACAGCTTTAACTGCCAAATATTAGCCCAAATACAGATCCTATCCAGGTTATTCTGCAGCTCTTGTGAAAACATTTTATTTGTAGCAACTGATAATTTTGCATCGCCAGCGTACAGACTAATTTGCACATTATGGACAACATCTATCATTTTATTTACGTACAGGAGAAATAACAGTGGGCCTGGAACTGTCCCTTGAGGAACACCGCTTAGGACAGACTTATAGCTAGATAGAGCACTTCCAATTTTGACTCTTTGGGTCCTATTTTGCAAAAAGTCAGCAATCCAATTTAATATATGTCCTGTTATACCACAACCCCGAAGTTTATGTAGCAATTTGGAATGGCAAACGTCATCAAAAGCTTTTGCAAAATCTAAATATGGTGTGTGTGTGTGTGTGTGTGTGTGTGTGTGTGTGTGTGAGTGTGCGCGCGTGTGTGTGTGTGTGTGTGTGCGCGTGCGTGCGTGCGTGCGTGCGTGCGTGCGTGTGTGTGCGTTAAAACCTCTATTTTTATCTGACCCCCATTTGGCTATAGTCGTAATAAGATTGGTTAAGGTGGATTTTTTGCTTAAGAAACCATGCTGGAAATCACTGAGGAGATTATTTACTAAAAGAAATTCCAGTAAGTGTTTCCTTACGAGGCGCTCAAGAATCTTGCTACAAGCTGTGGTTAGGCTAATAGGTCTATAATTTCCAGGGCTGGAAGGGTTGCTCTTTCTCTTAAAAATAGGTATTACCAGCGCATTTTTTCAAGAATTAGGTAAGGTGTCATTTAATAAAGATTTATTAAATAGAATTGCGAGCGGTTTAGCAATGACAGAATTAAGTTTTTTGTAGAAAATAGGAGGGATATTAGCAGGCCAGAGGGATACTTAGCGGGGGCAAACTTTGGTTCCTTAATTATCATGGGAATTGAAATTTCTAGGTTGCTTATCACTGCTTGTGTACGGTTATTAAAGTGTGGACAGTTGCCGTTATCAACAGTATAGACACTAGCAAAATAGCTATTTAAAAGTTCAGCTTTATCCAAATCACTAACGGCAATGTTCCCATCTTCAGCAACCAGTGAGGGTATAGCCTCCTTATATTTAGTTTTTTGTCGTACAACAGAGTAAAATACGTTTAAGGTGCTGGTATCCTTCTGTGCAGTGCATTTGTGGTAATTTTTTTAAAACGCTATAACTTTCGCAATTTTGGGAGTTCGAAAAAGCTTTATACATCGTTTTAAAGCTTATAATCAGGACATTCACATGGGCTTACGAAACCAGCAAAATGAGCAAAAAATTAGCAAAAATTTTCCAATATACTGACATCCAATTGACTGATATCTTTTGGCCTAAAAATACGGGACTGGTCCGAGAACGTTAAATAGCACGGAAATAGGTTATTTTGTAAGTTTTAGCCATTTACTTAAAGGACTAAAGCCGTATGAGACAAAAGTACCCGAAAGGAAACCAGCACCTTAAGTTATTAGCAGTTAGAACTTTTTGCTCATCTAGATGTTTTTGCTTTCTAACCATTTTTCTAAGTTTTCTAGAAGCTTCTTTAAATGAATTAAAATCATTATCCTGCTTGGACGTTTTATATCGCATTCAACGTTTTTCTTTAAAAGAATTTGCCTTTTAATATTTTTAGGAATTTTACGTATGTTCCCCAGTTTTTTCATCTTTGTCTTGGGTACATACTGATTAACTGCATACTCCACTATATGAGTGAACGTTTCCCAGAGGTTTTCGACATTATTTCCTGCTAAAAGCCCGTCCCAGTCAATCGTATCTAGAAATTCAGACATAGCTGTCCAGTTTGCTTCACGAAAATTATACGACCTTTTAGAACTGTCACAGCTGAATAAAGTTTCATTAAATGTAAAAAGAATTTTGTTATGATCACTAGTGGAAAAAGGTTCCAGGACTTTGATCTGGCCTAGTAAATGCTTGTTTGATAGCACAAGGTCAAGTATATTATTACCTCTTGTCGGTTCACACACCAGATTCGTCAAGCCAGTATTAGTGACGTGCTGTAAAAATTCAATCGCAAGTTCATTATTTCTAATTCTAACTGTATCCGTTTTCCAATCAAATTGTAGGAAAATTAAAGTCACCTAAGATTAAGCAATCAAAACTGACATTACATAATGAACATAAATCTGTAAACATAGGCATATTAGCATTATGATCACTAAGCATGGATCTATAAATTAGGCCAATTCTGAACTTGAAAGAATTTTGAATCACATCAAGAAAGAGTAATTCAATTAAGCCATACGCTTTGGCATCAACAAACGAAACTTTATATATGTCTTTGATAAACATTATGACTTCTCCATGTACCCCCTATTCCTATCACGTCACTACAAACTATATCCAATAATGCAGGCGAACAGACTGTCATCATGCGTATCACAAAGCCAGGACTCTGTAACACAGATGATATCGGGGTTACTGAAAGCTATTTCACATTTAAATCATCCAACGTATTGGTCAAACATTGACTGTTAAAATACAGAATTTTAGGTTTGCAGGGAAATTTGTTTTATACGGTCAGAAGGTGTTTGATAACCAGACAAATTTAGTTTGACGGAGTGGGTGGTTGAGCTGGAGGAATTTGATTTGAATTTTGATTAGAGTTGGGTTTAGGCTTTGGGCGGGGGATAATTTTTCCCTACTGATGATGACACCCTGCTTCAAATTCATTCTACGCTTCATTTCGTCACGTAACTGGCAATCGGCCTCGCGTTGCGCATACGTTAGGCCAGGGCGGCACCAAGCCACCCTGCCCTCTCCCGCCACCGGGGCGACGTTTCTGAAATCTCGCAGAAACATGGCACGATCTGCAGGATTTCTGAAACCCACCTTAAGGATCCGGGGTCGGCCAGGGTCGTCCCTGAAAACCCAAAGAACGCCAGCCCCGATCGATATTAACTGACTCAGCAAAATTACGAACATATTCTAAATCCGACAATCCTTCTTGGTTTGACTCGGGCAAACACAGTAGCACCAAATTCAGTCGTTTTGAATTCATTTCGCTGACGTTACTGACAGCGGCAGAGAGCATGGATAGAATGCATACGTGTGCTTGGGGGGGTTTGGGGGGGTTTCACCCCACTAGACCTGACCTCACTCCCCCCCAGAGGGGTCCCTCACCCCCCCCAGAATCCGGATTTTTCCGGTAAAAAACTGGAAAAATCCGGTTTTTCGGCGGCCGTCGGCCGCCCTTCACCCCCCCCCAGAACTTCACCTCCTGCACATGTCGGATGGAATGGATCGGTTGAAGTTCTTCAGATCGACAATGCGTCGTTCGATCGCAGACAAATATATCGAGCAACGCTGGGGTTTTGATAGCCAGACAAAAGGTAGGGTAGGTCGGGAAAAGGTAGGGTCCAAGTCACCAGCGTGATTGGGGGCAGCAGAGGAGGTAACTGGCAGAGCAGCGCCGGCAGTAACAGAAGACAGGGAGTTCGCGCAAATACTATCTAGAACATTAGAAAGCTGTTCCTGCGTTTCGGAAAATTTGCGTTCCGTCTCCTGTTGTTTGGCATCCTGTTCGATAACTCGGGACTCCAGTAAGTCAATTTTACTCTTCAGATGATTGAATTCTGACAGGCATTTACAACATAAAATTCCGAAATTGGTAGGTTGTACGCCTTTAGTTTCTCCTTTCCGAAACAAAAAATCGGACAATCCAGCACACCTGTGGTGAATAAGCCCTCCACAGCCACCACATTTGACTGTATAGTCCATATGTGCAATATTGCGATTGCAAACAACGCAAATATCTAGATCAGGAGTAGTAGCCGGTGGCAGGGGCATATCCAGAAATAAGAGAAACTGAGAATCAAAAACAATTATCCAAAACTGAACGTATAAAAGAAAATACCGAACAAATGGAATAATCGAAGAATCGAAAAAATCGAGATAGTTCGGGAAGGAATAGTTATAATAAAGAGTTAATAATAGTTAATAATAAAAACGGAGAAAAATAATAGTAGCCGAAAACCGCAAAGGAAATACAGAAAGCAAATGAAGTAATGTTAATGACCGCCTCCACCGCCTTAATAGGAGCAGCCTACAACAAAAATACAACCCATTTGATCCAATCTGAATCAAATGGGTTAAAAAATTGGAGGAAATAAATCCTTTAGTTGCATCTCAGACTGAGATGTTAGCCTGTTCAGGAGAAATGAATGATTTAACGTAAAGGTTAATAAACAATAGTTTTGGAGAACCCATCTAACTATAAAGTCAGCTCTACCGGTTGAACTATAAAGCTTTCTTCAGAATATTGCGCGTTGTATATATATATATATATATATATATATATCTTATATATCTATATATATATATATATATATATATATATATATATCTTATACATACATATATCTTATACCTTATCTAATGTCACAATTAACATATTCGTGAGCTTAAGGGAACACCTACTTAAGGTGCTAAATCGGGTATTTGCAGCAAACTATGAAAGACTATAATTTGCTCAATATTTGGAGTTCAGCAATAATTTTTATACTATTTTAAAGCTTAGACTGTGGTTGATGTTGTATTTGTATCATTACTGTATGTACTGTAATTGCCTGTGGCCATTCTACATCTACTGTCAACACATGCTATGATCACCATCATCTTAAGTCATGCAGGTTACTGTTAAGACTAGCCCTCTTACCGCCAATGTACACATCTAAATTATTTCAGACACTTATTTCTATTTTTCCACACAAAATTTAACTTATATAATACTTTCTTAACCCAAAGTTCTAATTTAACCCAACTCTAATTAGGACCTTGTGGAGTATAAAAAATTAGTCCTATAATATCAGGGTCCAAAAACAGAAATTTCTTTTCAGATTATTAGCTGATGTAGGTAATCGGGTAAATTTAACAATTGGGAAAACCATTGTGGTTAAAACAAACGTGAAATGTTGAAATCAGTATTGAAATATGTGAAGAAAAGCGTCCAATGCACCACAATAGAAAAAGATATTAATAATAATATATTGGATAGTAGCAAATAATCCTTTACTAATAGAGTAATACAGCCTCCTTGTTAAGGCTCCCAGTCCTGCCATTTTTAAGCAAAAAATTGATAAAATTGATTTATCTAGTTTTTGAAGTACAACGTAAATGCGTAAGTTGTTGGGCTGGGGTGTAAGGGCGACTATATTTAGTATCTGTTGATATACCTAATGCATAAGCTGTGTATAAGCATGTAATGCACGTATACATAATGTATAAAATTTCAAAGGTAGCTAAGATGCTTTTAGTGTTTTGTGTGTTTATTTGTCTGTACTAGGGGAAGTCTTTTTATATGCACTAATCCCATTTCGGTTGTTTTGTTCGGAGTTGTCACTTATATAGCTTGTTTCTTGGACCGAAATAAACAAAATTTGTTGTTGTTGTTTGTTGTAATATGCAACAAAAATAATAAGATTGCGGACCCAAATTTGCCAGACACGTTTTTTAAGTTCTTTTGTCTCGAACGTCTGAAAGTACGAACAGATGAAAGCTCCACGGAGAATTCAGATTCGGAGTCTGATAATTCTGAGAAAAAACCAACAGTTTTTCATCTTAAGCCACAAAAGGCATCTAATGGGTATGTCAGCTTTAATTCCACGGCGAGTGCAGAAATTTTCCGGAAAGTGTCTCGAAATATTTTCCGCTGTAGAGACCTTAAAAATCTTTTGAGACATTTCGATAATTTGTCTAGACTTTGCAAAATATGTTTCAAGACTTTGTAAAATGTTTCGAGACTTATGAAAATATTTCGAGACTTTTCAAAATGTTTCGAAACTTATGACAATATTTCGAGACCTATGAAAATATTTCGAGACTTTTTAATGTCTCAATATATTAAAAAGTAACGAAACCATTTGTCGTGAAAGATAAAATTTCGCATGTTTTGAGACATTTTTAAATATTTCTCGAAAGTTTCGAAATTTTTCGAGACAAATCATGTTTACGATTTGACAACGTTCGAAACATTTGCTGACAACTTTTGAGTCTTTTTTCAACTTTCCGGAAACCTTCTGCACTCGCCGTGGGGTTGAAGCTGGCATGAAAATGTGCCCATTTTTAAGAATCGGAATTATTTAATGGCAAATAGTGAATTAAAATTTCGTTGGTAGTCAAACGAAAACTTTCCCAAGCTTTCGCTGCTCTCCTGTCGGTGTATGCAGCGACGTTTCTGACAGCCAGCAGAACTTGCTGCAATTAATCAAGAATTTCTTCCCCTTGTATACTTTCCACTGAAAGAAATATGCAAATTAATTTGAACAATATATAACAACTGAAATTTGAAGCCAAATGTCAGTCTTTAAAGACATGACATATAGAAGACGAAATGTTTCTGGTTTTTTGATATATAATTTGATTATATTTTTTGAATTATATATTTGATTATATTTTGAATTTTGATATATATATATATAAAATATATATATATATATATATATATATATATATATATATATATATATATATATATATATATATATATATATATATATATATATATATATATATATATATATATATATATATATCACTACATATCACATACATCATATATATATTGATCCAATTCCGAAAATCTGTGAGCAAGTTATACATAATGACTACTAATTGAGCCATCAATTTAATCCTCGTTGTTTACTTTCTTGCTCAAAGAATTTATTTTTGAATTTTCAAATTTATAACTTACTCGTTACCGGTCAATGCAACTAAAAATATTTGTAGATACTCAAGGCAGACTAACTGTCACTCCAAATTGTATCTGACTGAAATTGGCATTTTCTTCACAACAAAGTATTTATCAAATGATAAATACTGTAAGCCGTATGTGTAACTGAGAGTTGAGGGGAGCAGGTGTGGCGGGGCAAAAATAATGGAGGATCTACCAGAATTGATAAATTCCTGACAATTCAACAATTTGAACCGTTTTTGCAATTCTAGACAAACAGACAATCCATGTTTGTACAAAATTTAAATGTTTGGGCAAAGTTTTCATTTGTCCATTCAAAGTTTATGTTCAGGAGAGGAGGAAGGCCAAAAATCTGGGGGCCAGCCTTCTGTAATGGGTAGGGTTTTATAATAGAAATATGTGTATGAGTTATTTTGGGAAATTGTGTGGTTGCTTGTGAAGTACACGTGTGTCTTAGGGTGTGACTCTATTTATTCTGTCTGGCTTTTATTCAGTTTGTCTGGCCGCTAGACGGCGCTGTTAGCTTCCAGAATTTTCTAGGCTTTTCTCCTGTGCTATATCAACATCAATAACGAATCAATATTATTTAAAAGTTTTTCGAAATCAATCGTTTCTTTTGATTGGCTAACATGGGGGGTGATCTAAGCGTAGTCATCAAAAGTAGTCAGTCTTAAGTTTTTCTTTCAAGGTGAACAGTCGAGTTCATTAGGTTCCTCTTAAATATTGGCGTGCCTCCCTTTTATGTTATTTTACTGCTGTCCTCTGTCTCGCTAGTTGACCTAGGGTTCTCTGTTTGTTTTTTATACCCGTGTGGCAGTTACTTTTTGGCATTTACTGGTCCCTTGGATTATATCTAACAGTCCCCAGATTTGGTCGAACCGGCCAAATCAGCCCACAAGTTTTCTCTATCTGCAATAAGTTATGGAATAGTCAGCGGCAAATTGTCTTCAAACATTTGTAAAATTCAAAAGAAACTATTTTAGTTACTCTGCTACGGCGGCAGACAAACCCTGGAAGTATAATGAAGCTAACAATTAAAGCTTTTCCAACTTCCAACTTTTTAGTCAGTGGTCAACTGTGTGTTTAAATCTGCTAAATATAAGATGTGTAATTGATTTTTTTATTCCTTTTTTGAATGATTCAATACTTAACTGAAGATCTTACAATCTACAAGATACATAAGCATTATTGCTCCAGTGCGTGGTTACAAATTAGTGCCCAAAGCAATATCTGAAAATTATGAAATGAAAAGCTTCTAATAATAGTTAATGTTGCACTTGAAGTTACAGCTAATCGAACCATGAAAGTTCATTTTGGGTTTACCTATACGTAATACTAATAATACTGCTCGCGCAAACTGGATGCGAATTGAGCCATTTTTGGGCTCTCCACTGTTGTCGCGCTATATTTGGGCCACTTTATTCAGGCCGCTCGGACTACACTCGGGTCGATTGTGCTGCACTGGACGGTTTGGGCTCCTAGGGCCGCTCAGGCCCTGAATTGGGCTTCGGGCTCGGGCCGTGAAGCGGGTCTCGGGCTTCGGGCCGGGCTCGGGCCGGTCTAGCCCGGCCCAAGGAGGTTGGTTGGCCCGAGCCCGAACCCTGTCCGAGAAATTTCTTAACGGCACAACCCTATAGGACTATTCTATAAGTAATATAAGTATGACTGACCCTTTAACCATCATCTTAGAGGACATAGATTTAAAATACAGCCACAGACATGTAGGTCGACCTAAATGTTATAATGTTTTAGTAACAGGATTATATGTGCTTGGAATTCATTACATGAGATACTTATTAGTTGTGTAAACCTGATTACTTTTGATAGACAGCTACATTTTATAGACTTTACATGATTTCTAAAGGAAAGCGGTTTTACAAAGCCAGATAGTTTTCACTTCCTCCCTCTTCCATACTGTATACCCTATTTAACAATTAATGATGCACATATGGGTATATTATTCTAACATGTTTTATACTAATTGTTCATGCTGCTTTGTTTATTATACTGCTACGCATCTACTGTCAGGAACTAAACATTATCTGACCTGATCTAATCTTATAATGTTAGAAGTATACTGTGTCACTTAACAAACAAAGCTTTAAGTTTTCAACAAACAGAGAATGAATTAATTATGAAATCAATTGCTAGATAAAAAGCGCTGTATAAAATTCTGCAGTTACAATTTCATAATTTAATCGTTTTGTACTAACTTTCCAGTTAAAAAATTTAATGGGGACCACAAGCATTGACCATTACGTTCAACTACTGATCTGCAACAACAACAACAACTGTCAAACTACTAATCTTTACTAAAGATGTATAAAAACGAACGACTACAGGGTTTGCGCTACTCTCCGGCTTGTAAAATTCATACCCCACTAATCGGACTGTAACATCTTTTTACTTACTGAATAGAGACTAGTATCTCAGCAGGAGTGCAATTAAAGGTTAATTTCTCATAAGTTCTCATAAACCACCATATTCCTGCAAGCCCCGGTATGCCTATCTGTGGCAGCATTTACCAGTTTCCGATGAGATCAGATTGCAAAAATTATTTAAAGGATTTACTGCAAGCAAACACTTTTGTATCCTTAAACCGCCAAAATCAACCCCAGCACTTTCAAACACATACTAAGTGCCTGACTGTTGTCATCATCATCACTGGCGGCTATGATTGCAGTTAGTTCATCGTAAGCCAATAACTAAAAAAGTTACTCATAGCAAGAGTACATAATAACTATATACATAGAGTACATAATAAATAGTTATTATGTACTCTTGCTCATAAGCATAAGAAAACTTAAATCCAATTGAGATATTTTACTGGAAATGGTTTCCCGTTCCCTCTATTTGTCAAAAATTCCTCCAACGCCAATTCATCTGTGAAGTTGTCCTCATGTCTGTTGTGTTGGCTAGGCTTTGACAGTCAACTGCTCAGTCGTACAAAACGACATTTTCCACTTATAACGAAGCATGGAAATAAGTCAAATATAACAAGTAGCAAATTACATGCCTTACCAAATTTTTGATATCGTTTACGTGCTGCAGCTTTTCCTGGTCGTATGGGTTTAGATTACACAATGTCACCGCTGGAAATGGTATGCTCCCTCTTGTGACAAGCTACAAACAGATACGTGCGTTTTGCACTGATCTGGGTTTTCAACGTTGTGTCAGCACAATATTATAAAAAATCTAAAATTTGTTCTGAAGTTAAGGAGCTAACGTTTCCATTAGTCCCTTAGGAGCCAACCGTAAACTCTACATAATTTTAATTTTAATTTCTCTGCTGTAAGAAACGCGCAATGGGGAATACAGGGATGACTTCCCCCAGATCATAGTTTGATTTTCACAAACTGTCTGAGATACTGCCAACTAAACTTCGATGAATCAGATTGCAAATCTTTAAAATTGGTTTTTAATTTCTAAATTAAATTAAGTATCAATATTATACTGTCATTAAGGTATAAGGTTTATGTAAGTGCATAATCACTATAATCATCTCTTAATTTGCAGGATCCTATACACTAATACACATACGACAAAATTACAGCACATTCTAAAAATAATGCTGGGCGTAGCTGATATACCATGCCTTGGCTATAAACACACTGTCTTCATGTCGTATTGAGTCGAAACTGTCGTCGAAACTTATATATGAGTTTTACAATACCTTTGCAATTTAAAAGAATTGTGCTACTTGAAAGCAGCGCTGCACAATCAGATACTCGTTGTAAACATGACTTAATTAAATATATTGCAACCAATGCCCACAAATGAATATCTGAATGTTATGCCTTACATACATTTAGATTCACGTCAACGTTGTACCGCAAAAAGGCTGTTATATTGTTATTAAAGTGGTGGCCACAGAGCAGCGCAGCAATAATCAATACGATTGTCCAGTAAGAGTTTGCTGCCGCGTTGCGCCATAAAGCAATTCTGTCAACGGCATGAATAGAGAAAAATGTCGCCATAATAACGCTTCTTACAGAATTTGTCCAACAACTTTATCTCGATGTTTTCTCTATTCGCAGCACTACATTTGCACACACATTCATCTTTATCGAGTCCTTAAGTACCGGGGAAGCAAAATTACCACACATTAAATATAATAAGAAAACCCAATTTAAAGTAGTGGTTTGACAATCTGTTCAACATGACCATCAAATAGTAAAACTTTCATAGCTTCATAATGATGCATTCTAAAGTGTTGGGCACATTTGTATTTGAGATATAAAACCTGTTCAATGAATTGATTGCATGCATACTCCATTGGCATCCAATAATTGTCATCATCAACTGAGCCCAGTTTCTAAAGTACTTTAAATGGCTGATATAAGTTCTCAACTACTATCTATTCAAGGTTTTAGCTCAGCCAAGCATAGAGACGTTTCAGAATAACCAAAATTAGCTAGAGTATTTCATCAATAAGTTTCCTAAGTATGGCAAAAACAGATAAAATGCTAAAATAATCAAAACTCTACAAGAGTTCTTTTGAATGAGTACATTAGGGTGGCATATAACGTCCACCTGCGCTGAATTTTAATTTCTCTAGCGGTTATCGTTTAGACCAACCCGGCAGAAAAAACTTTAGAATGATTCATTTCATTTCATTCATTCATGATTAGTTTGTGTCAAGGTATCCAATCGGTATCCTATTTCTGCTTGGAAGTATAGTACAAAAGAATATTTTCACAAGCCTTATGGTCCATTTCAAGTTTTTGTTTGAGCCAAACAGTTATCCCGCCTAAAAGCGTGATAGCTGCTATCGAAACTGAAGAAAAGTTAACTGCGTCAGCGCAACATTGACAATTCCCCACATGCTTATCATTGTGCTTAGCTCCTGGTTCCGTTTTTGCGCAGAGGGGGCATTGGCGAAAGTGATTCATACTTAACTTTTTGGTTGGTGCTCCAAATTGCGAACCACTGCTTCAATATGCACTTAGTTGAAAATTGATATTAGCAGTAGTTTTAAAACGGAATCCCCTCTCTTCCTATTAATTAGTATTATATTTGCACTTTCTTGCACTTCCCCTCCCGGTTGCGATGAAAAATGGAAAAATTTGCGCAAGCTTCAGTATCAATATGGAAATTAGGCGCCTCAACTTCATTCAGTAATACACTTCGTTCTACACTGTGCGATACGTAGCGATGAATGTGAATTGTTGTATTGTTGAATGTGTTGTATATTGTGGAATATTGATGAAGTTGTAAATCCAATAAGCAATAGGTAGACAGGTTTGCGTTTTTTACTCGAGCCTGTGGACTCTGTAAAGTAAGCAAAATCATCAAAGTTAAACACAAAAGGCAAAATTATTTCTACTTGAAAATTGTCCTTTTCGCCATGCCATACTAGACACAAGACCAAATTTCATTCATTTCATTAATGCAATAAACTTCAAGTACACCAAAACTACAAAAACTGCAGTCAATTGCTTTAAGCGTTTAACCAAATATTTGGTGTAGTCGAATTTGATAGTTGGAATGAATCGACGGTGAAGGCTACCGAAAAACTGACCTGCCTAAATCGTCAGAAAATTGCATTCAGCAGGAACTTCTGAGAATCGAGGGTGAATTCAGGGAACCCCCAAGAACACCGATAGACTAGACTTAAACTTAGACTTAGACTTTGGAAACAAGTGAATAGGAGAGAAAGAAAGCAACTTATTGCCAATACAAGGTACAAGTAAACAGTTTACTAAAATCAACGTCGGGATGAAGCTCCTTTTATGGGCCAACTTGTTATGTTTCGTTTATTTCTAACTTGCGCCTAAGATAAGAATAGGAAATAGAGCCAGGCTAAATGAATAAAAGTATGTCGCCTGACCAATCGCCTCGCTGCTAGTACACGAATTGGTTTTGATTTCAAAGCTGCTGATTTCAAACAATATAATTCACTCATAAATAAATATTTCTACATTAACTTCGCTCAAAAATACATTCAATTTAACATCAATATTATCTCATAAAGGGCAGACGTAACGTCGCACATTAAAAAAGTGTGGTAGAGCACAAGATTCTACACTTCTGAAAACTTCATGGTAATAGTATGGCACGTGTGCCCACGGTAAGGTTGCAGTACAGGTTTTTGACATCAAGTATTGGCCATGCAGACCTAAACGGCACTGATGGTCGGGCAGGGCCTTGCCCTCAGATTTTTGACACAGGGCCGGCCCGGCCCGGACAGACCTAAAATTTGGACAGTCTTAAATGCGTAGTCCTTTGCTAACTGTTAATTTATTGAATCTGGCATTCATGCCGGTACACCCTTCAGAACCGTAACTTGTGATAATCTATCACTGCAAGGTTTGAGTTCTGTTCCGTCCACCGACAGCGACTACAGCACCGATTCAAATAGTACTAAGGTTTGGTTAAAATCTTTACAATAGCGCTGTGTACGTGGCACAACGATGAAGAGTTTTTAGCATTTTGTATATTGTATATCAAACAGCACAACTTTGCAAATCCTTTCGTACTTTACATAGCAGGTATATGCCAGCGGGTGCAAGTAGTACAGCTTAAGCTACAGGGTATAACGACGCGGCCGGCCGTGACATATTGTCATAGCTTAGATGCTCCTATGTATCAATCGTTGAGTATATCGCTACAAACTTGCATTTTACTCAATAAAATTAAAAATTCTAGCATTCAGCACTTTTAACGTTTATCCCCAACACAGTTTTACGTCAACGCAAAGGTATATCCTTCTTGCAAGATCCATTTTTCTTAGTAAAGAATACAATTATTTCGATTATGCTGACTACTGACATTCCAAGTGTCATATTCATTGTTGACCCCAAACGGCTAAGCAGTAAAGGAATCTAAAATAGGTTTTCACTTCCAGGTATTATAACATCAGCAATTATCTTATCAGCTTCAGACAACAGTAAACACGCATTAAAAGTTTGGGGTCAGTTACAAGTGTTAACATTTACCTACTTAGCACCTTAAACCCAGGATTTTCAAACATTCAGCATATTGACACTACCGATGCATGGCTCTATCCAGTTTGAGACCGTTGACAAATAGTATGAGTGTGACCCCATTTCGGTTAACTAATCGAAGGCCGATGTGAATGAAGAAAGATTGTAAATCCTTTCTGCTTACAATTAACTAGACAGCTTAAATGTCACTTTCAATGCCACGAATCATGAAAGCTCTGGTAACGTTGCAAGCTCGAAAAATTAAAATTTTTAAAAACTCACTGTAAGGATTTTAATGAAGAACATTACTTTAAATGGCGGCCAGAGTGTGTTTACTACCTCAGTTTAGTTTAGCAATCCGACTTGTAAAAGAGGCACCATTCGTTTTTGAAACATTGAACCTAGACACTGACCAAAAATCTCGCAGAAGTTTTGTAAAGGCTATGGCACCCGTACTCTCAACAGTAATCCCACCCCTTGGGATACTTCTTTTAATCACCGAAGCTGGACTTTCACTTCACAAATATTTGTCCACAAACAATTGCGTGCTTCACGTGCTAGAGATTGCAAACTCCTTCACATAGTCAGAAACGTGGTAAACGGTTTTAGGTTTCAGACGATTGATCTTTCTCTTTAAGCTCAGCAAACTACTAAAGGTTCAATCCAAAGTCTTTCTTTTGTTACTAAGATTTCCAAGCTGTTCTTCATTGTGAATCAATCCAAATGAAAACAAACTTTATTAAGGAGACAATTCAAGTTCAACATCACGAGTCTGAAATTTCGAACCAGGCTAACAAAATCGAATCTATAAGTATTTCTGAAGGTAATTTAACGGCTACTCACAGTTTCCTTTGGAGTCTCGTAGAACGTTATGTAATCCATATTCCCATAGAGTACTTCCACAAATGCATACATTCGTCTAAAAACAAATTGTACATTACTAGTTATATCTGCTTATTTCCACGACTTCAGATTTATTTAGCTATATTCGGTGCTTGCAATAGTTATAATATAGACAATATAACCCGCTACTTAACAAAATACCGTATCACATGTCGACAACGAACAATGTCATCTTTATCACAGTTCACTGATCCGGTAAGTTCTGGCAAAAGCTAAAACGGCATGCAAAATTAATAACTAGAAATATACGGCAATGTGTTTTGAATTAAAGTTCGCAAAAGAAACTGCTCTGTGCTACCTTTACGTGAATAAAACACACTGTGCTATGCCAATCAATTGGCAGACAAGTCGCTCAGACGCACAGCTTGCTACGACTCAGTTATTAGTCCGTCAGATTGTTACAAGGAGACAATTTGTATACCAAATTTTCTTTGTTGTACAAAATAATCTTGAACTTTTCAGTATTCCAAAGGTCATGTCTTAGCATGTGCTGTGGAAGGAGGAATAGTTAGACAATTTATTGAGTATCTTCATGAATAATTTGTTTGAGACACGATGAATAAGTGAAAATCGGAACCAACCCGGGTTAATACATGGAACATATATTAATAATTATTAGTCTGCTTACCACAAAACGTTTGGCCGGCCAAATGGCAGTTGTTATCTTAACGTCATACTGCTCCTCTCTGAAACGTCATAAAAAGTTTTTACTGACGGCGTTTTTACTAACGATTATATTATCACATTGTTATACGCTATGAAAAAAATGAATAAATGCGCAATGTTTGAAATGTTGCTGTAAGGTTAAAGACCAACTTACAAACAAATGTTAGGACAGGGCGATGTGCTGGACTTGTTGTAAGCATGACCGCTTTCTACCAGGCACCGCACTAAAATATAATATTGTCCAACGTGTGATATTATGCCATTACTCTAAAAATTTGATTTCCAACATCCAGTTATACAACATGAAAATGCATATAAATGATATCAGTCTCAGCTCTACAATGTACTTATATCTCAGTCACTGACTGGTATAGTGAAGGTGAGTATTAGCGCAAGGATAGTTTAATGCTAGTTTACCCAAACTCTTGTTTCAATACTCTACTCAAGCTTACATTCTTCAAACTGTGTACACCATTTAGAATACATAGGCACAGGATATTGGGGATGTCCGCACCCGCAGCTTTTTATATAGTACAGCTGATGAAACGAGTTTTCACAGCTCTGAAACAATCGTTTATAGCTGTCAAATTATATGCCTTTGTTTTTCTCGTTTGAAATGATTCTTTACGTTATGTTTATATTTTTATACAACTTCATACCTATAGAAGGGAATAAAAAAAATTTGACCGCTGCCAATGACAACAGCATCTGTTGTACTACGCAACCAATTAAATGTTGAAGCATTTTGTGGAATAATAATAAAGTTTCCAATTCCTATCTAAAATCAGCCAGCTCCTATTTTTTTACACTAGATAATGCATCCAAATCAAAATAATGGCGCTGGATGGAAAACAAAAATTTGGCCTACGAGATGACAGAGAGCACTAAGAGTTAATCCTGCAGTTCTTGAAATTTCGTCTGTTTTCTTGCAATACTGAGCAAGCCTTCAAATTCATACATTTTAACCCTATTTGGTGCAATGACATTGATAGTTGTCTTCTGATAAAGCCGAGATAAGCTGAAACCTTGTTAAAAATGGTAGGTGCAACGTGAACACATTGCTAGAATATTTATATCTAAGGGTAGATGACTTGCCTTTCCTGCCACGGGCGCTGTTAAATGAAAAATTTTAAAAATGAAAAAGAAAATGAAAAAGCTTGGACCTTTGACCCAGTTTGAATAAAAATGTAGTTTCAAGCTTGGTGTGAAACAATACTCTTGTTCGAACTAACTCTAAGATTTATTTCTTATATAACATTCATTCATTCGTTCAACTTTGTTTTGTTTCCTTGTTCTGTCTGAGCGAACTTTTGTGCTATATTCGATAATGTAAATCATATGCTGTGACTTCGTTATTGAAACAGTGCTCGCTAGGCAGGTGTGGCAAAGCAGAACTGAGAGTGTGCCAACTAACTGGTAGCAGAACGGGAGCCGGTGCAGTGGAAATTTTGACTCTAAACTCTCTAAGACTTTCGGTCAAGTGCTGGGATCGCACCCTCACACTGACTTGCACACAAATATTCTACTAAATTTGGGTTTAATTTAACGGCTTAGGTGTGAACCCACGGCCTCTAACTAGAAATAAACCTAAAGCTATGGATCGCTGACTAATCTAAGCTTAACGAAGTTCTCCAAGGCCAACTAAGTCGTTCGTTTATTTCGCTTTATTTCGTTTACTGCAAACACGGCAACGCTCACCAAGCCACTGCAAAGTACTGGGAAACAGGCACTGATACAAAGTTTGCAGATACTTTTATAACTAGCTAAACCCCGCCATCCGGTCACGTCGATTCCTTCCTGAAGCATGTTTTTTGCTTGGTTTTTCGATATTTTCGTTTCTGTTACTTTTTAAGTTGGGCTAGCCATTCCTCAAATCGAGTCTAGCTATCAAAGCCCCTTTTAGGTTCTTGTTTTGTTAATTGTGTTTTCGATAATTTTGAACTTTTGCAGAAAATATAAAAACTATGAAAATCTTTCTAAAAAGCCGTCAAAATGTCAAACTTATGGTAATTCCCTGAATTGCCTAAAACCCCTCTCCATAGCCCAATTTTGCAGCCAGTAACCGCAGACAAGTGATTAATCTACACTCCAATAAGCAAGCGCGAAGCGGTCTTACGGTAGTTCTTAACAATTCAGTATTGACAAAGACGTAGCAGCAGATGGCGGCATAATACGAATCTAGGCACACCATTTGCGTATTACTTAACCGCAATAGCCAGCAATAGATACGTTTTGGTTTAAATTTAAGAGTTAACATTTAATTTTTATTTTGATTTTGGTTAACATTATGAAAGTCTTAGCTAGAATGCCATGTAATATTCTTTAATTTCGATTAAGCTTAGACCAGATTAGCTAATTTCTGATTTGGGACACAGGAGAATCTTTTGTCTCATACACTGCAAGAACATAGCAACTTTGAGATAATTTTCGTTTATTGGCAATACACATAACAACAATCTACACCGTACTAAAGTGTTAGTTGAGTGCATACCTGACGGGGGACCTCTGTGGAAGCAAGTTTTTGGGTGCCTGCTGTGAAAGCAATTTTTCTTAAGTGCAGCTTTGAAAGCGATTTTTAGCGATTTTTTTAGCAAACCACAATGTTTTTCGAATTTAGCAAAAAATAGTGAGTTTATGTGAAAAATTTCCTTACCCCCTATAGCCAATTTTATTCCCCCATGTATGTCAATTCCGGGACCCTTTGTGGGCAATTTCGCTACATGACAGCTATGGGCTGCCTTTCCCCCCTTGTCCACTGTTGAATGCACTAGTGTGACGACTAGCCCCCACCACCACAAAAAAATTCTTTCTTTAATTCTTCCCTTTTTAAAATCCTTTTTAAAATCCTTTTTAAAAACCTTCTTTTCAAACCTCCTTTTCAACCCTTCTTTAATAACTCGTACCTTTTGTACTTTACATCCTTTTTCGTTATTACTTTTAAATTTGTAACGACAACTGGGTTTTTCAAGGCTTTTCAAAGTGTACGTCCCAGTTGTCACAACTTTGTTCTTTTGTTAAACAACTAGTCACGTCCTACTTCTTTTTTGTCCTTTACTAGTTCTTTTTGTAAACTTCACCCTTTAAAAACTAGGCTTTTCTGTATTTTTGAGTTCAGTTCAGTTTTACTCGGCTCGGAGTGCAGACACTAGCTGCCACAACACAGTTCTGCGACATAATGGCAGACTAACTATAATTATTGCAAGGTTTTACCTGTATAACTTTATTTGGACCTCACTACATTTGCAAGTCATGTTTTCGCTCGGTTGGAGGTTAATAGCTTTCCCCGTGCTCTTCCCAGAGCCCTCTCGCTGTCTTAATTAAGCTGAGTCTCTCCCGAGACCCTTAACTATAACCTATAACCAGAGCCTCTCCTGGGGCCCGTCTCGTCATATATTAGTCTATTTGTTATTCTATCTACAATATAACCCGTTCCTCTCAGGAGGACCTTGCTAATAAATAGAGCTGAACTTGTACCGGTTGTTCTCCCAAGTCCCCAAACTTTCCCCTTCTCACGGCTACGCTGTTACA
>JASAND010000473.1:0-17494 GCA_030248195.1 Trissonchulus latispiculum | reverse complement strand
AATTGCGGTTTTGACTGTTAAATTTGGCTGGGTTTCATTTAGAGGGGGGGAAATATTATGGCTGAAAGGGGGAAAAATATCACGGGGGGAAAATATTAGACCCTATAGGGGGAAAAATATCACGGGGAAATATTATACGACACCGGCCGTTCCAATGATTGGGTAGCCGCCGGAAATATGACTTCTAAACAATTGGGTCGATGGAACTCAACCAACTTCAGTGTTCGCTATAAATAAAAAGGTGGTGGCATGGCCTCGAATTTGGTAATCTGTTGCAACTAAATTTTGCTTTTTTCTCCCTATTTTTAAAAATTCAACAGCTCTACACCAATTTTGGCGTTTTGCAACATTGAAAATGCAGACTGCAGGCAGAATTCAATCACCAACTTCGGTGTGATAGTAAATACTAAAAAAACTGTGAGGGCTAACTGAAAATATCTACCTATTCCTTCTTATGAATATGAACGAATTTTGACTGGTTATCTCTATGTCGTATGTCGAGAATTCTTTGGTGAACGAATTTGAATTTTTCGCTGGTTTTCGGGAATGGAACCAAAAGACCCACACAGTGTCATAATTTTTATTTACACATATAGCATGGATGACTTTTGGTTAGTTCTCGGCACAATTGTAGCTCTACGGTTCATCGTCATTTTCCGGGAAAACTGAATCCTGACTAGTGAGTTGTCTTACAAACAAAAAAGTTCTACTTATTTAAGAAATCTAATTTCTGACTAATGAAATCCGTATTGACGACATTATGACAAAACACCATTCTGAGTTTACGACAGTAGAAGGCTAACGGTGTACACCCATGTGGCCACTTTGTTGCTGCTAGTCTTTAAATTAACCTTTTCCCCCCAAAAAACGAGTCACTTGTCTTTTCAAAGAATTCATGACAAATAATAAGTATATACGCCTCCTCAGCTATTCTGGCACAGACGTCAAGCTTCGGCTGTGGCCACCAGTTAACCACGGGCCTTTTCGCGTTAAAAGTTGTGGTTACAAAATTTTGACTCGGTCTGCAAAAATCTGCAGTCCAGTTACATAAAATGAACAGTTTCACTCTTATAACCCTTTGCACGCAGAGGCTTGTTAATTTTAATTCCTTTAACTCACCCATCGCTTCAAAGAAATTTGCACGCTATACCTACGTTCTAAAGCTCAAAATCGCAACTAGTCAGTTGGTTCAATGTGCGTCTGTTGCGAGCTTTAGAACATAAACATAGCGTGCAAATTTCTTTCAAGTGATAGATCTAATTTGTGGGGGGGGGGGGTGGGGGTCAGCCGTTATCGTGCAAATCACGTCCCAAGCCTAATAACTAAGAGCACTCTTAGTTATGTAGTCTTGGTACTACAGCAGTGGAGCCGCCTAAACTAACAAATCCACAAACAAACTTTAATCAACATTCAAACATAACAAAACAGTCAAAAACGCTTCCACAAAGTAGGTAAACTAGAAACATTTTTCGCGCAAAAGTTAACTCCTTTCTTCTAAGACCTGGGTCTATCCTTCTTTCCCTTGTAGAGCGCCAACAGAGAGACATTGGCCACTTTGACGACCTTGAATCGGACTCCGGGAATATCTCCGACGGCGTGGCCTTTTCGACCGAATCCTGCCACCAACACTTCATCATTCTCCTGAACGAAAAAGACAAAAACAAAAGATGGACTCTTGGCAAAATTTGATAATTATGGAAAAATCATAGCTCCGACATCTTGGTAGAAAACTACTTCATTTTGACGAAAATACCCACATATATATACGTAATACGTAGTTAAAAATGTAAGCATTTAATCGTCATAGCAACCGTAACGCCGTCGTAGTCCTACAAACTGGTCCCCGTAATAGAACGATAAGAGAAAATGCACAGCAATACGTATAAAGGTACTTCAATGAAATTGAGACAACCGTCCCGCGGCACAAAGGCCGTAATCTTTTTCCCATTCTTAATCAGCTGAACACGAACACACTTTCGGATGGCAGAATTGGGCTGCTTGGCCTCAACGCCGCTGAAATAAACAAAATGGAAAAGGTTGAAATAATAGAATCGACACTGAAATTACAAAATAGAAGAGCTCCTAGAAATAATAGAATTAATCTAATAGTAGCAGTAGCAATAGAAACAATTAGTCCCCCGGTGATAACTCTAACCTACACGCGGCTATAGGGTGCCGGGACTGTATATAACATTATATATATCCTGATTCACAGCCCGAAGCCAGGAGTGACAACTCAAATGATGACAGAAATCTGTGGAAGAAGCTGGGTTCTCTTTACTGGGGCCGGGCGGGGGCGCCCCCACTCGGCCCCGCCCCCACTTTTTTAGGCTCCCACACACTATGAGGTGCCTAAAAAATGCCAAAGTTTAAGGATTTTTGGTCAAACATCGTCTATTTTGGTACTCAAACTTAATTTTTGAGTACATATATACTTGTTAGCATAGTTATAGCAGTATGTGTAGAAAATAGGCTATTTTTACTGTATTTTTGGCATTTTTAGACCATTTTATGTCCCCTCACTTTTGGACCTCCCCAAACTCCTATTTGTGGCCTAAAATAAACCCAAAGGGGGGGGCTAGCCCATCATTTAGCGTTACTCCGAACCCTGTTACGTTCACCGAACTGTTACCCATATTTTACCGACCAGATTAAGTACGTATACGGATGGCGAGTTGGCTAGAAGTATACGGCAATCTAATATATACATACATGTGCTTAGTCCCTTGCTCAAGGCGATCTGTGAAAGCCTTGTCTTGTGGCAGCAGCGGGGATTCGAACCTCGGACTGCTGGAATCAAAGTCGAATGCCTTGACCACTCGGCGGTCAACAAGTTCGCTGAACATGGAATTAGGACCGTGTAGCCGAATGGTTAAGGCGCCGGACTTCGGATCGACAGGTCCGAGGTTCGATTCCCGCCTTAGCCATAATGACGTTACCTGGCTTATTTTTCCGGGGGGGGGGGGGGGGCCTCCCCACTCGGCAACCTCCCCCCCCATTCGAGGTTCCCCCCCATATATTTTTACCGCCCCCCGCCATAAGCCAAAAAATTGCCAGATTTCACCATTTTTACCCTAAATTTTCAAAAATTTCTCCGGCGTCGCCGGAATTTTAACGGAATTTTCGGTTTTTTAGCGTAAAAAACACCTAAAATTAGTCATTTTTTAGCGATTTTTGGCAATTTCTACACAAAAAACGTAAAAATTTGCAAAATTTTTGCCAAAAATACAGTACGTTGCACAGAAAAGGGCCGGTTCACTGACGCATATGTCTTTGTTTCACTGGAAGTGATATGAATTTTCAGTGACTGTAACATGACCAGTTTATTTGCATTTCAGAAATTTACAATAGAAATGTAAACAAACGGGCATATCACAATCACTGAAAGGTCATATCGCGTCCAGTGAAACAAAGACATATGCGTCAGTGACCCGGCCCTTTTCTTTGCAATGTACTGTATGCCCCCCCCCCACTTTTGGTGAGCCCCCCCATCGATGGGGGGGGCAACTTTGAGCCCCCCCCATAAATTTTGGCTTAAAAATATGCCAGGTTACATTGTTTCCTTGAGCAAGAAACTTAGGTCACTGCTCCGCCGGTCGGATGAGGCGTTAAATTGGTGGGCCCGTGTGCTGCCTTGCTGGGGGTAGTACACGCTAAAGAACCCTTAATCCACTTATCGTCAAGAGTAGGGAGCGGAGTTCCCGGTGGAAGGTACACCGCATGGGATATGCCAGCACTTCTGCAATGTGGTCCGCCTACCTCCTGCGAGGGAGTGTTGGGTGCAAACGAGTCATGTACTCAAAATGGATCACACAACTTTCCGGGTTTGTCTCTGATCCCACTCCATCTGCGCTTGGGGCTTGGAGTGTCGAAAGATGCTGTGCTCCTCTACCTTGCGTATGAGCAGTTAATGGATGTCTTACTACCGGAGCCGAAAGGCCAAGAAGGTGTCTGCTCCAGCTTTCCATTGTGGGACAGCATTCAAGCGACGAAGCGAGAGTCATACTAGCTATGACTGATGGGGAGAGACAAAGGTTAGCGCCCTCATATAGCCTCTTGGCTGGGTAGCCCGGCAATAACAACAACAACAACATGGAATTATTTTCACCAGGTAAGAAGGAGGCACCCACATCTCCCAGCTTTGAATTATACCCTACGAAAGTCTGCCCATTCTTCTCCCCACATTTTTCGGCTCCCCCGTCCAAATGCCACATTTCCTCACCTTTCCCGACTTTCTCTTTTGGTTTGAGAATGTTTCCTCGTCAGACTTCATTATCACCGCCAAGAGAACTCGATATGTATATACATATATACGCACAGGTAGATAAGGAGGGGAAAGGGAGGAATCTCGGCGAAGTCGCCCACAAGGGGTCCCGAAATTGCTTCCACATGTGGTAGAAAAATTGGCTACAAGGGGTTAGAAAATTACCAAATAATAGGTTTTACTTTTACGACTTAAATTTCCAAAGGTTTTCCGGCTTCGCAGGAGCTTTCACTTAAAATCCCCATTTGTTTTGCTAAAAACGTTGTTTCAGCTAAACAAACCGCTGTCTTTTATTAAAAAAGACAAAAATCGCTTAAAAACTCGCTTTCACAAAGTACGCTTAAGAAAAATCGCTCTCACAAGGTGAGACACACTTGCTCAGTGAAATTTGGCCTCCCGTTCAGGTATGCATGTATATACGTATGCATAACTTAGACTGAATTGGTCACATCAACTTTACAAACACTGAGGGAGGTGTATATATATAGACATTTACATCAAACGTACACTTTTTCCAGAACAATTCCCTTGGCATGGGAGGCCCCTCCGAACGGATTGGCCTTCCATCGGGTCCCCAGATGGGCCTTCTTGTATTCCTTGTCGTGCCAGCGCTGATTTCGACGATGAGTCTTCAATTTACGGGCTGTACGAAGACCACTCGGCTTTCCTGAAACAGCACAACCATCAAACAAAACCCAAAACATCATCAGACATATTAAACACGTACAAGAAACAAAAATGCTCCTTCGATCGTCGCATGTAAAATGCATATGAGTGGCGTTGAGGTTGTATATAAATTAAGGAAAACAAGTTGCAACCGCTGTCCTACAACGAGGCTCATATGGGTGTATCATAGGGGTCGCGGTAGCGACCCCTATAATATGAGTCAAAACGCCCCAATGACAGCCTTCAGAGGCGCTGCGCAGAGGCTGCGCAGATTCCTGCGCAGATCCTGCGCAAATTTTGTGCGCAAAAGAAAGTCCGTGTCGAGTTTAGTATAATTGGAAAATTTCATCCCCGTAGCACTTACCGTTAAAAAGTTACACCCGCCGGAAGTTATGCCGGCGATGTTTTTTTTCCGGTGTCTCCGTTTTACCCTCGTATGTCACCATTTTGTAGCCTCTTTCACAGAATGTAGCGAAGGGATGACACCTATTGTGGTATATCATCAATATATATAGGTTACTGACTTTCGATATATGTGGTCGCCGCCGCGCCACAGTACGCCGCAGCGCCACAGTGGCGCCACAAAGTCGGCTCAGAACGTCGAAATGGCCAAAAGTATGCCTGGGATTAGCTTCTTTCCAGCTCTTTGTGCAAATACAAACCAGACAAGTTATATATGGTTGATAAGGACATATATCCGGATTATGACGTTTGAAGTCGGATTTTTGATATGTTGCGCCACAGCGCCACAGTGGCCCGCCAAAGTTGGTGAATGTTGGGTCCGACTTTGAACTTAGTTTTTTCGCTTATTTTTCAAGATAGACTTTTCAAATCGTGCATATAAAGGTTTTTGGGGACGGAGAATCCATTCCCGCCATCAGTTTTGCTGCCCGATTCACCCAATTTGCTGGGCTGGTTCCACTTGACCGTCTCAGGGGTCAGGTCGGTAACCACTTCCGGGAGGTACATAGTAGGCTTTACTTGGCCTCTCAAAACTTTGTCTATAGGGGTTTTCTGGTGCGCCCAGTTCATTCCCGGTCTCCGTTTTGCCGTCCGACCCACCCATCTTGCTGGGCTGGTTCCAAATTGCCGTCTGGAGGGTCCGGTCAGTACCGACTTCCAGGAATACCATGTAGGACTGTACTTAGCCTCTCAAAACTTTGTCTATAGGGGTTTTCTGGTGCGCCCAGCTCATTCCTGGCATCTCTTTTGCCGTCGGACCCACCCATCTTGCTGTGCTGGTTCCACTTTGCCATCTGGAGGGTCATGTAGGTGGGAGGTCATGTGGTCAAAAATGAAAATTTTTCAAAAGTGGTCAAATTTGGTACCAAATGAAAGCACTAAGCGAGCTGAGCAACTTTTGTCATAGAACTGCATGCTCAAAGTGGCTGTAGAGAGCTGTGGTGGGGTGGGGTGGGGACTTAGGCGATTTTGGGTCGAAAATGAAAATTTTCAAAAGTGGTCAAATTTGGTACCAAATGAAAGCCCTAATCGAGCTGAGCAACGTTTGTCATAGAACTGCATGCTCAAAGTGGCTGTAGAGTGCTGTGGTGGGGTGGGGTGTGGACTTAGGCGATTTTGGGTCAAAAATAAAATTTTTTAAAAGTGGTCAAATTTGGTACCAAATGAAAGCACTAAGCGAGCTGAGCAACTTTTGTCATAGAACTGCATGCTCAAAGTGGCTGTAGAGAGCTGTGGTGGGGTGGGGACTTAGGCGATTTTGGGTCGAAAATGAAAATTTTCAAAAGTGGTCAAATTTGGTACCAAATGAAAGCCCTAAGCGAGCTGAGCAACTTTTGTCATAGAACTGCATGCTCAAAGTGGCTGTAGAGTGATGTGCTGGGGTAGGGGTGGGGGGGGGGAAACTAAGCTTTTATCATAGAACCACTTACCCTAACTTGCTGTGGAGCGGTCTGGTGTGAGGGGTGTCAGGGTGGAACTGAGCCAATTTGCCATAGAACCACACACGTGAGTCAGAGTATTTAATGCATATATAATGCTTAATGATTCTTTAAAGCTTTTATGTCAACGACATGTAAAAAGTGGATAAACAAGAAATAAAAATGCTCCTAAAGAGCAAAGAAAGGAATATGAGTCAACATGGAACATGTAAAATGCTAAATATTGTCGGTTGTAAATTAAGAATAAGACAAGCATGTAAAATGCTAATATGAGTCTGGTGAGGTTGGAAAGTGCAGAAGACAAGTTTGTACACGCACCAATATGAGTGCATGCCAAATAGACTCATATTGGCATGCCTTCAAGAAACAATAATGCATGCATCCATTGCGGAATTCTAACGGATATATTTCTACGCAGGAGTTAAGACGAATAAGTAGCGTTATTGACGTCACATGGATATCCCAACCATGGTCAACATTGTCAACTTTTCTCCTTAGGAAACTGTTAAACCGCTGTTAGTCAACAATGCGCCGACGGACGGATATATATAAGATTTTTAATAAGCGTTTGCATAACTCATGTATTCAGAGATTTACAGTTAAATCTGATAACTTTCGTGACAATATACGTATATATATACGTGCGTAACCTGTGGAGCATCCTGTCATCCACCCTAAAACTACCCTGTCTCGTCTTGCTGACATTAAGTGAGTGATATATAACCGAAATTCGCAACCACTTGCCTTCAGAATACTAATAATGCCAATATGAGTCTATTTGGCATGCACTCATATTGGTGCGTGTACAAACTTGTCTTCTGCACTTTCCAACCTCACCAGACTCATATTAGCATTTTACATGCTTGTCTTATTCTTAATTTACAACCGACAATATTTAGCATTTTACATGTTCCATGTTGACTCATATTCCTTTCTTTGCTCTTTAGGAGCATTTTTATTTCTTGTGTCATAATATATATAATTTGTCGATATTTGACCTTCATATAAATATCACGTAAAGCTTTTCATTACAAAATTGTCCTTCACACATCTTGTCGCTAAGACATTTTACTATGCTGTGCATACGCATTATACGGCATGCCACTCTGCGCTCTGACTAAGAGCCAAGTGGTGAAAGCATTATGTGATAGTAGTGTGCTGAGGCTTCTCTAGGCAAAAATAAGTGGGGGGGGGGACGAGAGGGGGTGATAAAATGGGCTGAAAATGCCAAAAATACAGTATAAAAAGCCTGTTTTCTACATATATTGCTATAACTAAGTTTAAAAGTGCTTAAAAATTGAGTTTTAGCAACAAAAAAGACGATTTTTGACCAAAAATTTCCGGCGTAGCCGGAAAAATTTTGACCAAAAAACCTAAAAATTTGGAGTTTTCTGGGCACTTGTTTTCCTTAATTTACAACCTCAGCGCCACTCATATGAATTTTAGAGGCTAGTTTCCGTGTTTGTACAACCTGCCTGAGAGTATGTACTCATATATATATAATTTAACATGCGACGAAGGAGCATTTTTGGTTCTTGTTTTCCATTCTTTTACATATGTATGCGCAAAAAAAGGACCAACATAATATATTTCTGAACACCATGCGCAAGCAGACACTATTTTGACCATTTTTGGAAAATTTCATTATTTGACCCAATTTGATCCAAAGTCCCCACATCACCCCAGCGCCACTCTACAGCCACTTTGAGCATGCAATTCTATGAAAAGTTGCTCAGCTCACTTAGGGCTTTCATTTGGTACCAAATTTGACCACCTTTGAAAAATTTAATTTTGGACCACCGGACCCCTTACCCGACCTGACTTTAGATGGCCAAGTGGAGTCAGCCTAGCAAAATGGGTGCGTCGTAGAGCAAAACGGACACCGGGAATGCGTACCAGAAACACCACCTATAGACAAAGTTTTGAGAGTCTACGTAAAGTCTACTATGGACTTTTGACGAAGCAAAAATGTGGAAGTGGCAAGGTTATGAAAGAATGAAAAGTTTCTATGTTTTGTCACAAACTTTTCAAAAAAATTTCAGATTTTGGGGGCTGTTTTGGGGACGTTTTTAAGGCGACATGGAAGCATACTTTTTGGCCATTTTAGCGTTTGGGCCGACTTTGGCCTCCAGCCAAAATTTTTTCCGGCTCCGGGAGGCATAAAAACCAGCTTATTTTCTTATTTTTGATTAGCACTACAAGAATATGGGTTTCTTAGGCAAAAATTTTTAAAATAGTAGTTATTCAAGCTACAAAACCCCCTGATGAGACGTCAAAGCGGAAAACCGGAAAAAACACAAATCTCCTGGGTTTTCTCTAGTTTCTTAAAAAAGTGGGGGGAGCCCCCCTCCACTAGTGGGGGGGGAGACCAAAAGTGGGGGAATCCAAAGTTATATATATACCTAAAAATCCCAAAAATGCAGTATGCGCTAAAAATAGCCTGTTTTCTACATATACTGCTATAACTATGCTAAAAAGTGCTCAAAAATTGAGTTTGAGTACCAAAATAGACGATTTTGAACCAAACAATTCCGGCGAAGCCGGAAAATTTTTGAAAACTTTGACCAAAAATCCCTAAAATTTGGCATTTTCTGGGCACCCTATTGTGAGTGGGGTGGGGAAGCCCAAACAAGTGGGGGGAACGAGTGGGGCGGGGGGGGGGATCGAGCGGGGGGACCCGAAAAGTGGGGGAGGGGGGCGCCCCCACCCCACAAAAGAAAACCCAGCTCTCGTAAGCGATTTTGTGGGGCAACTTTTTAACGGAAAGTGGTACGAGGATGAAACTTCGCACACATACTAAACTCGACAGGTACAATTTTTTGCGCATATAATCTGCGCAGCCTTGTTTTACACGGTCATTCGACCATTTTCACTCATATTATACTGGTTTCTACCGCGACCCCCCTATGATACATATAATGCGAATCATTCCTATAAATTTATTGACAAGACGCAAAATGATGGTCCTGTGCCCCTACTCAAAGACACGTATATATATACACTTCAAGTAAAATGGATGAATTTCAGGTTCAGCAGCACAAATTACAATTTTTATTACACAGTTATTGAACCAGCACCACTTTTTTGGGTCTCACCACTCGTTCCTCTCTCCCACTTTTTTGGACACAGAACCCCAAATTGAGCGGGCGTATCCGCGTCGAGGGGGGTCCGGACATATTTTTTTCCAAATATATATGACCAAATTTGCGCCAAAAATAGCTAAAGTGTCAAAAAATTCTGAAAATGAGTCCGGACATATGGATATGTACGCCCCTTACCCCAATTCACCTTGAGGCGCCCAAAATTCATATACCAAACTTTAAGGATTCTTGGTCAAAATTTTTCCAGCTTCGCCAGACTGTTTATATGTATGTCTAAAACCGTCTTTCTGGTACTAAAGTTGCGTTTCTGAGCACAATATAGCAGTTTTTATAGAAAACAGGCTAATTATATATACTACATTTCTGACGATTAGTTATCCCCAGTCTCATCTCACCAATTTTTTTTCACTTAACCCTCCCCCACCCCCTAACAAAATTCGTATTAATACAACAAAAACGCTGGTAAAGTCAAAACCCCTTTCCAAAATCCTTCTCCTCTAGGATAACGTAGAGAACATGTTAGATAATTGCTTAGAATTTATATAATTTAATTTCAACAATTTAATTGTTCAATTTAGACACAAAATGAATGCATTTTGTATTGAACTACAGGAACAAGTTATATATATATCTTACAAATAAAAAAATGCGTACTGCGCGTATCGGTACTTACCCATTGTAAAATACTAGTTTGCGAATGACAAACAAAAGAATGAGCAGCACAATTTCAAACTATAAATATATATATTCATTCATAAATATAACTGTTATATTATAACATACAACTAATATATATACAAGTAACAAAAATGCTCCGCACAAAAGGGGATAATATGTGTGTTGGGCCTATGTCTGTCGTTTAAATTCCGGTTGAGAAAGCAAGTATATAAATCCGACACAGCAAGTTTGGGTGGGTGGTTCTATGGCGAAAGTTGTTCAGTTCGATGCGGGCTTTCATTTGGTACCAAATTTGACCACTTTTGAAAATTTTAATTTTTAACCAAAATCGCCTAAGTCCCCACCCCACCCCACCACAGCCCTCTACAGCCACTTTAGGTACGCACTTCTATGACAAAAGTTGCTCAGTTTGATGCGGGCTTTCATTTGGTACCAAATTTGACCACTTTTGAAAATTTTAATTTTTGACACAAAATCGCCTAAGTCCCCACCCCACCCCACCACAGGCCTCTACAGCCACTTTACGTACGCACTTCTATGACAAAAGTTGCTCAGTTCGATGCGGGCTTTCATTTGGTACCAAATTTGACCACTTTTGAAAATTTTAATTTTTGACCCAAAATCGCCTAAGTCCCCACCCCCCCCCACCACAGCCCTCTACAGCCACTTTAGGTACGCACTTCTATGACAAAAGTTGTTCAGCTCACTTAGGGCTTTCATTTGGTACCAAATTTGACCACTTTTGAAAAATTTTATTTTTGACCACTTGACCGCCTACCCGATTTACCCTTCAAACGGCAAAGTGGAGCCAGTCCAGCAAAATGGGTGGGTCGGACGGCAAAACGGACTCCGGGAATCAGCTGGGCGCACCAGAAAACCTCTATGGACAAAGTTTTGAGAGGCTATGCACAGTCCTATATGGTGTTCTTGTAAGTCGGTACCGACTTGACCCTCCCGACAGCAAAGTGGAACCAGCCCAGCAAAATGGGTGGGTCGGACGGCAAAACGGACACCGGAAATGAGCTGGGCGCACCAGAAAACCCCTATGGACAAAGTTTTGAGAGGCTATGCACAGTCCTATATGGTGTTCTTGGAAGTCGGTACCGACTTGACCCTCCCGACAGCAAAGTGGAACCAGCCCAGCAATATGGGTGGGTCCGACGGCAAAACTGCTTACGGGAATCAATTCGCCGTGCCAGAAAACCTTTGTATGAAAGAATTGAGCTTTCTAAGTTGAATACACAGCGAGAAATTTCGATTTTTCATTTTTCGAATTTTCACCATTTTTGACCGGCCACAGTGGTCGCATGGGAAGTGATAGAGAAACGAAACTTAGCTATTTAGTTAGTTCAATATATGTAGTTTCTGAATATAAAAAGAAATCGGCTCCAGCTCTTAACGTTCGAGCTGCGCAGCGACCACAAAAATGGTCACTTTTCGCTCTGAGCCGACTTTGCGGCGCCGCTGCGGCGCTGTGGCGCACCTGCGGCGCAAAAAAAGTAGCGATTCTTAAATGGCGCATGGGGTACTACCAGACCCTATACCCCTTTAGGTCCGGCCTCCGCTGCAGATTACGTGAAAGAGGCGGAAAGTCAGGACAATACGACCATTAAATAGGAGAAACCGGAAAAAAAACAACGCCGCCATAACCGGTCCGGGGCGCAACTTTTTAACGGAAAGTGATACGGGGCTGAAACTTCGCACACATACTAAACTCGATGTGCTCACCAATTTGCGCATGAAATCTGCGCAGGATCTGCGCAGGATTTTGCGCAGCCTCTGCGCAGCTTATTTTACGGTGTCTCCAGGGACTTTTGACACATATTATAGGGGTCGCTGCCGCGACCCCTATGATATACCAGGGGCGCAGCCAGGGGGCATGCGGGGCATGCGGCCGCATGCCCCGTCAGGATTTGGAGTGGAGGTAACAAAAATTAATTTCATCAAAGCAAAAATTTTGTATTTCGGCATACCCAAAGGGGGGTCTAGACCCCCTTGAACCGCCCCCCCTCCAGGGTGCGGCCTTGGCCTACGAACGTACGTATATATGTTTTACGTTTGTTAACGTGGTGGTATCCTGTGCAGTGCTGTTGTGGTGATTTTTTGAAACTTTCGCAATTTTTGGAGTTGAAAAGAGCTTTATACATCCTTTTAAAGTTTATAATCTGTATATACATTCACATGAGCTTATGAAACTAGCAAAATTAGCAAAAAATTATCAGTAATTTTCTTACATACTGACATCTGACAGGATGAATATAGACCGCAAAATTTCTGAACATCGATTTCTGAAAACTGTAAAATCAGCCGAAATTTCCTTTTGTGGCACGATATGAAGGACATGTGGGCCGAGCGACATTTTCTTGGATTTGGCTCAAAACGTCACAATACTCCAGAAAATCCAGCGAATGTGCTGACACGAAATTTCGCAACTTTGTATTCAGTTTTCTCGCAACTGGAGATGTTTTAGCTCAAACCAAGAAAAATGTCCCTCCGCAATAGGGCGAATTTTCATCCAGCCAAAAGTCACGCGAATTCATTGGGTAGTTTTTGAGAAATCGATATTTAAAACAAAATAATCGCAGTTTTGCTAAAACGGCCTTTCGGCCAAATCTCTTGCTTAAAGCAATGAATAGCAGCTAATAGTCATTAATTAAATGTGCAATTAGACCGTGCATCCATTGAGTATGAGGAAGACAAAATTGTCTGTAAGATTTGGCAATAATTTTGAAAACCTCATTTTCTCGAAAGACCATTTTTTGACCCCAAAAGTCGTTTATTGTCCGAACGGTATATTTTAACGAGTTTTTAAAATAAAAGTTGTAAGTCCTACGGTTGTTGAGTAATTTCACCTCAAAGTTGAGATTTCATGTGTTAAACACAGGAAATTAGAAAAGTTGTCACTTTGACATGTCATGAAATCTCAACTGTGAGATGAAATTACTCAATAACCGTAAGACTTACAACTCTGTTGTCATACTCTTATCTATTATGTACTCTTGGTTCTACTAAACACAACCAGCTCATTCGATTGGAACAACAGCGTGTTTATTAAAAAGGAGGAGACGTCATACGTGTACGTCATACGTGTACGTCGTGATGTCGACTTGGCTTTGAGACCCTTTCTGGCAACTTGGTTGAGTTGTTTTTGACCAACCAACCTTGACTTCCGGTCGTAACACTCTTGGTGAAATCTTAATGGAATTGCGGCCGTCGGTTGGTTCTGAGGAGTTATATAATACTACCATTGATGTTTTTGACATGGGAACCTCTGTTCAGATTGTTCGGGACGGAGAAGAGCCAATTCCTTGCATAGATCATGCCCGCCCTTATGCCAGAAAAATGACTAGACGTCGAAGTCAATTCCCCAGTGGTACGTACTCCCGTTCTGTACCGCTCTGTTTCCACTGCGGTGTTAAGGGCCACATTACTGCAAACTGCCGATTCCGCCGCCTAGGCAATGTAGTTTGCTATGGGTGCCAGGGTGTAGGCCACAAGCAGCGCTATTGTCCATTTACTAACTATAGTCAGCAAGGCGTGTCCCAGTATTTCAATCCTAATTCTCCTGATTCCTATACCCGTCCACTCCGTTCTTCTAGCCCTCTCCTGCCCAGTCCACCCCTCCCTATGTCATTCGCCCAGGCTGTCAGCACACGCCACGTTCCGGCTGAATTACCGCTGCACCGCTGAAGGCCCGGTCACGTTAGGACGGCCGATCTACAACAGGTAGCTGTTGCTACTGCTTCTGACTCGGATTTCTCTAGTTCTACCGTCTCTGTTGCCACTATTTCTGCTGCTGCTACTACGACTGCTTCTTCTTTCTCTGCGGAAAGTAACGGTGATCTTATTAAGGCTATTTTTTGCAATGTTAGAAGTATATGCAACAAATTTTTGCAGTTTCACTTTGAAGTATGCTTTCAGTACGAATTCCCCCATATTATCTGTTTAAATGAAACTTGGCTAAACGAAGAATGCCCCAGTAGCCTTTTCTTGTGCAAAAGTGAGTATAATATTTTCCGCAAAGACAGGTTAACCGGATTTCGGGGAGGTGGAGTTGCTATTTTGGTAGCGAAGTGTTTGTCTAGTAGGGAACTGAAACTGCCAAGATTACAGTCTATAGAAGGTATTGCTGTTGAAGTTTCCGGGATAGGAGGCAAAAAGTGTATTTATAGTACATTTTACAGAGCTTCGATTACCGACACGGATTGCCTTGAAAGTTTGGAAAACTGTCTAAAATTTATGTTAAGAAAAAGGCTTCCCCTTATAGTCACTGGGGATTTCAACTTACCTGGAGTTGACTGGGGTTTCCCACACGCAGCCGCCACCTACAAACAGTCTGAGTTTATGAATATGTTTCTCGAAAATGGCTTCACTCAGAAAGTTCTCGATCCAACCAGAGGGGAAAATACCCTTGATCTTGTTTTCGAAAGTGATCCAAATTTGATTTCAGCTGTTAGTGTTCAACCTCCAGTCTCCAACAGTGATCATTGTTGTGTTTGTTTTGATGTAAATGTTAAAGCGCCGCTACATGTCCGTCACTCGTACCTTTGCTGGGACCAAGCTGATTATGCTGGTATGATAGCTACGCTTGAAATGATAAACTGGTCCGATTTTTTTGAACCATATGTAACTGTAAATGATAAGTGGTCTGCTTTTAAAGAGTTGTGTATTCAAATTACGGATGAAAACGTGCCAAGAAAATTTTTTTTCGCTGGCCGTAAACCTAAATTTCCGAAAAACATTAGGATTCTACTTTTGCGCAAGAGGAGACTACACAAAAAGTTTAGAAGGGTTCCCAACAATGAAAATAAATTGCGTTTTGAGAATATTTCAAGAAAATGCGATTCAGAAATCAAAAAGTTTCACCTAACCTCCGAAATCAAATTTTTGCAGGCGCCTTCTGATCGTAAGTTTTATGCTTATGTAAAACGGAAGTTGTCCTGTCCAGATGCAATGTCCGTGTTATGTGCTGAAGGTAAAACTGTGGTGGATGATAGGGAAAAAGCGAACTTACTAAACTCTCAGTTTGAATCAGTTTTTGTAAAGGATAACGGGAGGGATCTAAACTTGGCCGGTCAAGACTTTGATAGTCCCTTTGAAAACGTTATATTTAGTTTAAAAGCTATTCAGGAGGCTATAGCCACCTTGAAATCTACTTCTGCTGCTGGTCCAGACCAAATACCAGCTCAGTTTATCAAACTTTGCGCTGTGCAACTTAGCCGCCCTCTGCAAATAATATTTCAGCAATCATTTAATGAAGGGGTGCTCCCTGAGGACTGGCTTTTGGCGCATGTGGTCCCTATCTATAAGGGTAAGGGAGCGCACTCGGCACCAGAAAACTACAGGCCGGTTTCTTTAACGTGTATATATTTGTTGTAAAATTATGGAAAAAGTTATAAAGCGCTTTCTCCTTGACCATTTGCTCAGAAACAACCTAATTTCGAAACATCAGCATGGTTTTATGTCACACCGTTCAACCCAAACTCAGCTGCTGGAGTGTCTAGATTCCTGGACTATTATATACGCGTGATGGGAAGGACGGGGTGAAAGTCTTGTATTTAGATATCAGTAAAGCTTTTGATTCCGTTTCACATCAGAAAATTATCAGCAAACTTAGATCTTACGGAGTACGTGGGCCCGCATTAAAATGGCTACGTGCGTTTTTGGTGGGAAGAACTCAGTATGTAAGAGTGAATGGAGTTCTGTCGGATTCTGGGGAAGTGTTGAGCGGGGTGCCACAAGGTAGTGTTCTTGGACCATTGCTTTTTCTCGTGTACATAAATGACTTACCCGATGTTTGTTCTAGCTCGAGTGTAAAAATTTTTGCTGATGATACTAAAATTTACTTTGGTGGATCTAATCTGCACGATTTTACAAGCTTTCAGAGTGACTGTGGTAAAGTACTAGATTGGGCAGCACAAAACCAGCTGTCGATAGCCTCCCACAAAAACATGATGCTCGAAATGGGGGAACCTTATCTTATTGGCGATTTCGAAATAAATGGATGTAAGATAGCTAAAGTTGATATTGTTAAAGATTTAGGAACCTTTATAACGCCAGACTTAAAGTTTTCCTCACATTGTGACAAAATATGTGCAAGGGCATACCAAAAAAATCGCGGTTATTTTCAAATCGTTTCGCTGTCGTGATACCAAATTTCTTATATCTATGTTTACTGTTTATGTTAGACCTATTTTGGAGTACTGTTCATGTGTCTGGTCACCTTACCTGAAAAAAGATGTTGACAAGATTGAAGCAGTTCAAAGACGTTTCACCAAGCGTATTCCTGAAATCCGTGAATTGTCTTATAGGGAACGTCTAAGAATAACTGACCTTGAAACCCTGAGAGTGTCGTAGAGTTAAAGCAGACCTTATCCAGACTTATAAAATAATTTATCAGTTAGACAGCGCAAACTCAGCGCAGTTTTTTTTCCTATGCAGGTGAATCTGGCACAAGAGGGCATGCCCTCAAATTAAAACGATTAAGTCAAGGCTTGACTGTAGAAAATATTTCTTTTCAAACAGAGTAATACTAATTCTTGGAATAGTTTGAGTCGCAAAATTGTAATAGCCCCTAGCTTTGCAAGTATTCAAAAAGCTTTTGGATTCTGTGACTTCAGTAATTTCTCATATAGTAACTTGGAATGTATATGATTGTGCTTCATGTGTTGATATGTGTTCTTCACTTTGTTAGTTTTGTAATTAATATATGTGACTAAATTGATCTATGCATTCATTTTTAAGAATGTAAACTGTATAAAATAGTGTCCTGTTGTTTTTTTTCTTACTGTGTATTGGTGCACACAGTGCCTCGTGTGCTACCATTTTGGCTACTATAGTTACACACGTAATGCTGTATGCATATTTGTTCAGATTTGGCCAAA